>PVJS01002699.1:0-81956 GCA_004027185.1 Glis glis
TTTAGAAGTTTTGCGTCTAAGTTCATCAACGATATAGGTCTGTAGTTTTCTTTTCTGGAGCTGTCTTTGTTTGGTTTTGGTATTAGTGTGATGTTGGCTTCATAGAATGTGTTTGGGAGTGTCCCATTTCTTTCTATTTCACGGAATAGATTGAGGAGTATTGGGATTAGTTCTTCTGTAAAGGCTTTATTTTGAAACATGGTCTCACTAAGTTGTAGAGGGCCTCACTAAGTCTGAGGCTGGCCGTGAACCTGTGATCCTCTTGTCTCTGCCTCCCAAGTACTGGGATTACAAGCGTGCACCACCACACCCAGCTCAGTGTAGTTTGATGTGCATCTCCCTGATTGCTAATGAAATCAAACATTTTTTCATGTATTTATTGGCCATTTGTATCCCTTCTTTTGTGAAGTGTTTGTTTAGTTCAATTGCTCATTTCTTGATTGGGTTATCTGTTTTTTTTAACATAAAGTCTTTTAAGTTCTTTGTCTTCTCGTATTAGTCCTTTTCCAGAGAGATAGCAGGCAAAGATCTCCCATTCTGTAGGATTTCTCTTTAGATTTTTGATAGTTTCCTTTGATGAGCAGAAACTTTTTAGCTTCATGCCGTCCCATTTATTAATTCTTGTCTTAATTTCCTGAGCTTTGGGGGTCTTATTAAGAAAGTTTCTACTTGTACGTCTATGTTGAAGTATTGGACCTAAGCCATTTTCTAGTAATTTCAAAGTCTCTGGTCTAATTTCCAGGTTTTTTTTTTTTTTTTTTTTTTTTTTTTTGCGGTACCGGGGATTGAACGCAGGGGCGTTCTACCTCCGCGCTACGCCCCCGGCCCTATTTTTTATACTTTATTTTGAAACCAGGTCTCACGAAGTTGCGGAGGGCCTCACTAAGTAGAGAGAGAGACACAGGCAGAGAGAAAGAGAGAGAGAGAGAGAGAAAGCTGAGGCTGGCCGCGAACCCGGATCCTCCGGTCTCCACCTCCCAAAGTACTGGGATTACAAGCGTGCGCCACCACGCCCGGCTAATTTCCAGGTTTTTGATCCATCTTGTGTTGACTCTTGTTCAGGGTGAAAGGTAGGGATTTAATTTCATTTTTCTACAAATGGATAACCAGTTTTCACAACACCATTTGTTGAAAAGGTTGTCTCTTCTACAACATGTGTTTGGGAGCTTTGTCAAAAATCAATTAGCTATAAGTGTGTGTATTTGTTTCTATATCTTCTATTCTGTTCCATTGGTGTATGTGTCTGTTTCTGTGCCAATACCATGATATTTTTATTACTATAGCTCTGTAGTATAATTTGAATCAGGAATTGTGATGCCTCCTGCATGGTTCTTATTGCTAAGAATTGCTTTGGCTATACTGGGTCTTTTGTTTCTCCATATAAAATTTAGGACTGATTTTTCTAGGTCTGTGAAGAATTACATTGGTATTTTGATAGCGATTGCATTGACTCTACAGATCATTATTGGTAGAATGTCCATTTTGATAATATTTATTCTCTCTATCCAAAAGCATGAGAGATCTTTCCATCTTCTAAGATCTTCAATTTCTTTCTTTTATGTTTTGCAATTTTCATTGTGGAGGTTTTATACCTTTAATAAATCTCCTTTGTTAGATTTATTTCTAGGCATTATATTGTTTTTGATGTTATTGTGAATGGGATTTTTTTCTGGATTTCTTTTTCATTGGATTCATGAGTGGTATATAGAAAAGCTACTGATATTTTTAGATTGATTTTGTATACTGCTACTTTACTGAATTTGTTAATCAGCTTTAGAAGTCTTTTGGTTGAGATATAAGGCTTTTTTTTAAATATAGACTCTGTCATCTGCAAACAGAGATAATTTCAGTTCTTCTTTTCCCATTTGAATTCCTTTGATATCCTTCTCTTGCTTTATCACTCTGGCAAGAGTTTCAAGTACTACATTGAAAAGGAGTGGTGATAGATGGCATCCTTGTCTTATTCCTGGATTTAAAGGGAATTCCCAAAGTTTGTCCCTATTCAATATGATGTCGGCTTTGCGTTTATTGTATATTGCCTTAATGATGTTGAGGTAAGCCTCAATGTATACCACTAGTATTTTATTTAGAATTTTTGCATGTATGATCATCAAGGGTATTGGTCTGTAATTTTCTTTTCTTGAGGGATCTTAATTCAGTTTTGGTAGTAAGGAGATACTGGACTTATTGAAGGAGTTTGGAAGGCTTCCATTTCTTTCAATTTCATGGAATAACTTGTGAAGTATAGGGTTCAATTCTTCTGTAAAGATTTTGAAGAGTTCATCTGGGAATTCTTCTAGACCTGGGATTTTCCTTGATGCAAGATTTTTTATTGCTATTTCTATCTCTTTGCTTGCTATTGGTCCATTTATATTTTCTATATCCTCTTCAATCAATTTAGGTAGGTTTATGTGTTTAGAAATTTGTCAATTTATTTTGTGTTTTCTGGCTTATTGGAATATACATTTTTTAAATAATTTCTAATGATCCTCTGCATTTCCCCACCGTATGTGATAATGTCTCCTTTTCCATTTCTGATTTTAATAATTTGGGTGGATTCTCTCTTTCTTTTGGTTAGGTTGGCAGGGGATTTGTCAATCTTTTTAATCTTTTCAAAGAACCAGCTTTTTGTTTTTTTTGATGTTTTGTATTTTTTGTGGTTGTTCTCTCTCTCACTGATTTCTGCTCTGATTTTAATTATCTCCTGCCTTGTACTGGCTAGCATTGGTATTAGTCTGTTCCTCTTTCACAAGGTACTTGAGGTGTGTCATTAGGTTATTTATTTAGTGACTTTCAATAGAAAGTCTTATGAGGGTAATCACTGCTATAAATTTTCCTTTTAAAACCACCTTCAAAGTGGTCCCATAGATTTTGGTATGTTGTGTCTCTATTTTCATTTATACGGCATTCAGCAATTTCTATCTCAAGTAAAAGGTCGTCAGTTTCTATATGGGTAACTTTCTTGTTTTGAGTTTGAGGTTATCTATTTGCCTTGTGACATCAGTTCTTTGGTGGGTTCAAAAAGATCATTAATTTGCAGTTTGTCCCATTCATTACAGGTTATAAAAGCATGAGTGATGGTTTATTCAACCCACTGTTTCTTTTATGCCTTTTATTATATATATGAATATTACATATAATATTATATGTCATATATAATATTATGTTATTTGGCTTCATATTTTTGCAGGTATTTTAGTAGTGTTTATCAGATATAGTGATATTGAACATCTTTATAATTTTCCCCATTACAGAGAGTAAGCTTTACATTGTTTATCATTAAGTATGCTTTTCTGTTGTTCTTAGCTTTGTATATACTTCATTGATTCCAGAAATTTTCCATAGTGACATTTTGCTACCATTATCTTTAATAATTTTCACTTTCATCAAATTCATTGTCTGTATCTATTAAGCTAACCATATTCATTTTAAAAACAACTGATTAATTAATGGTGTGACTTGATATTCACATATTAAAATTACCTTATATCCTTAGAATTTAAAAATATCATAGTTGTGATTTATTATATTTTATATAATTATTTTTATTACTATTAACAACAGAGGGTTTTTTAAAATTCTCTGTTCTAATACATTCTTCTAGAATTTAGGGATATAATATAGGCTGGACTAATAAAGTGACTTGGAAAGAACTTTTCCTTTTATTTTCTGGAAGATTTCATGTAAATTGGTTAGTTATTTCATAATGTTATTTCCTCAAATGTTTGGTAGAACTCAATGATATAGTTTTATGTATCTGGATCTTTGGCATATACGGAAATATATTTTATTAAATATATAATCATCTAATAAATACTAACCCATTCCCTAATACATTTCTTTTGAATGGATTTTATGATATTTACTTTAAAAATGCTATCACTTAATATCCACTTCAGGAATACACCAAGAGCAGTATGCATGTATAGTCTTATCACATTGACCCTCACTATGATGTATAATTGCAATAAACTAATGAAAGTATTAAAAATTATATAATTCTACAATCAGATTTGTGGATGTATTATTATAATATTGTACAATTTTCTGTTGAAGGCTTTAAAGTTGAAGAATAGGAATACTTTCTCCCCAGTAATAAATTTCTACCTTTCTCTTTTTTCTTATTCATAAGTGTTATCTGTTTACCAATTTTCAATTTTTATTTTCTTCCAAAACTAACATTTTGCCGTGTTGAAAGATGTATTGTGCATTTGCTTTATAATTTATTGGGTGTTTTTTTTTTGCTATTTTCTCTGTTTATTTCATATATTCAAATTCATTTAGTTCTTGAAACCTATAAACAGGCCTCTATTTTTCTGCCATTTTTTTTTAAAAATGTGATTTAGGGATATAAACATTCTTATAAAATCTTGATATGGACCATTGCATAAGTTTTGATATAACATTTTTCACTATCATTCAATTAAAAATATTGCCAATTCAAATTCTTATTGAGTCCATGTATTTTTTATAAATGTACTGGTAAATGTCTTAATAACTAGGGATTTCCTTGTTACTTTATTATTTATTTCTATGTTATTTCAAGAATAGAGAGATATGATTTTTTTGTATTCTTTTAATCCTTTGAAATTGGCATTTGGTCCTACAACATGATACAATTGGAAATATGTTCTGCATGAACGTGAAAGTGCTACTGTGTTAGACGTTTGCTAAATGCTAACTTAACTCAATTTAAAAACAGAGTTAGCTATGTTTTTAAAATCTCCTGTATTCTGTTTGGTTTTTATATATTATGTATAATATATATAGTAATAATACATAATAAATAATAATACATATAAATAATGATACATATAAATAATTATAAATCTCATATTATTGCTGTTGATTTTTCTATTTCTCCTGATCCTATAAGGTTTTCCTTGGTATATTTAATGATACATTTATTTATAGGAAAATACAAATCTAACATTCCTATATATTCTCAGTGGAATATTCTTTTTATCTTTATGAAATATACCTTATAATGTACTATCATGATTTTACCTTGATATTTAATTTTCTAATATTGGTACATTTTCACAATGCATTTTTTCTTACTTTATATAACTTGTCCCTTATTTTTATTTTCAAATTTTCATTTTCCTTATTTTAAAAGTATTCTTTTATCTTAATATAGGCTAAAATTTTATAACTGGGATTTTTAAAATTCATATTTGATATAACTACCATCTTAGTTTATTTTAAATCTACCTTTCTGACATATTTCTGTTACTTTTTCTCTTATTCGCCTATTTTTGGCTAATGTGACTTTAAAAATTATATCTGATTTTCTTCCTATTAGGGATACTTTTTAAATTTTTATTCTCTTCTATTTGTTATCTTAAGAGGTTATAAATTCATTTGCTTATTCATTTGGTTTCTACATAAAATATTACTTTCACTAATTTTGGCATGGTATTAGAACCTATTTCCTCTCACACATTGTGTAACTATTTTCATTTATTTTTGCTCTACTCATATTTTAAACATAACAGACATTATTGAGATTTTACACAGCAAATTATCTCTTATTTTTACTAATATATGTATTGTTTTCTTAACTTTTAATTCCTTTGTATAGATCCTTGCTTACATTTTTTGTCCAGAACTCACTAAACATCTCTGTAGCTCATATCTGCTTTAAATGTCATCTATTGATTTTTTAAATACACTTTAATTTGAAGGATTTCATTTGATCTAGAATTCTAGCCTCGCACATGTTTGTGTTTTGCACTTGGATTATATTATTTCATTCTCTTCCAGCTGACATCCTTTTGGGTGTCACAGTTCCTTTTGTTCTTTTGCAGGTAATATATCCCTGCGTTCCCCTTTCACTGCTTTTGTATTTTTCTCTTTGTCTTTGGTTTTAGTTTGATTTCACAGTTTTTGCTGGTTCTGGTAATGGCTTTCTTTGGATTTATCCCACACAGTGTTCGCAGAGCTCTGTGAACTTTTTTTAATGCCTTTTATGAGTTTTAGAAAATTGTCCATTATACCTTCTATTAATGTTTCTGCTTCATATTTTCTTTCCTTTTCTGTGACTCCAATTATACTTAAGTCATAAATTTCACCACTTTTTTTCTATATATATTATGTTCTTGTAAGTGCATTTCAACATTTATTCTCTACATCTGGATATTTTCTATGATTCCAGGGTCTCTTTTTCTTTGTATCTAATCTGCTGCTAAGTCTTTTAGTGTTTTCTGGATGCCGGACATTATGTTCTTTGGTTTTCTAATTTCCATTTAATACTAATTTTATAGTGTCCACCTTTTGAAGTAAAAATATCCCTGTAGTGATCTGTCTTATTTTCTCTGACTCCTGCAATATTTGGATGACCTCCATGTTGGACTCTATTTATCATTTATTTTCCCCTTTTTACTACTTAGATTTTCTCACATCCCAGGAATTGTTCTAAAATATATATTGCTGGTCATTTTAAATGAAAATGAAGAAGAGATAAATTAAGATTCCCACTTAGTTATCTTCCTCTTGAAAAATAATTCTGTCATGTTGTTAGAATAGGTACAGATGAATTCATTTCACATTGGAATTGAATTTGATCAAGAAAGTATTTTATATTTTGTAAATGCTAACATTTCCAATTTGCTCCTTCTTTAATTTTTTAGCACTACAGGATCCTGAATGTGTATGTATGTGTAAATATGTGTGTATATATGTGCACATATATAGTGTCTATCAAGACACTCAATATGTAGTGGGCTCCTGAGAACTTTTTTCTTCCCTGTTCAACACTGTGAAACTCCTGAAAGTGCTCTTGTACTTTCTAGCCTATTAGCCATCACTTTCTCCTGATATTAAATCTGTCTTTGCAATACCACTTAGAAACCAATAATGCCTTGAGTTCGAAGAGTGCTCTCAAATGTTCAGCTTACTTCAAAGTGCTTACTTTCACTCTAACATACCAGTCCTCATTGACTTGGTAGCCAAGGAACTCAAACTTTTATATTCTGCTCCATGAAATTCTGGAAAGCTAGCTTACCAGCTATTATCAAAACTTTATACCTAAATTATAAGTTTCTCCTTCCAAAACAGCAAATACCTTGTAGGGAAAAAATATTGAGTAAACTGAATCTACTTCAATATGAGTATATTCTCTCTGTGATTCTTCTTCTTCAAGCCCTGGATGTTTTGGTTCTTCAAAGGGGTATTTTTGTATTCTATGGTTATTCTCAATAGGTATTTGATGTGCAAAAAGCTTATGTGCCATTATTATACCAGTTCTTTTTTTATGATTTTAATTCATTACATTTATGTACTGATTTCTTTGTCTCCAGCTTGATTTTATAACTAAATTTTGTATCATTTACATCGGAGAAAACCAAATATATACATATATATTTATAAGTATATAGTAGACAATATAAAATATCTAAATAGGAAAAGAACAATATATAAACAAGTAAAGTACATCTGAGAAAGAACAATTGCCTTGACTTGCTATATCAAGCTATGTGAATAAATAATAAAACTGTTGTGGAACAAAGTTTTTTGGGGGGATGGTCTATTCACACTAATCCAAAATTATTTTTTTCTTTATGTTTCCCGGGCTTTATCCCTTCTATATTTGTAAAACCTCATTTTCTCATACAAAAAAGTAAAACCTTGTGTGCCATCTTTTGCTCAGTGGTATGGTCAATTTTTCTCATGCTGCTGTGCAATCACAGAGAAAGCAGAGATAAAGAAATGGGGAATTATTCCTGCTATTTCCTGTTAGTTGGGAAGTATGTTTATTGGTGAACTCTGTCAAAGGATATGGACAAAAGATAGGGCATGGTGCTGTTTTTGTTATTTCAGTGTCAATGTAGCTAGATGGTATGGTGCTATAATAGCAAAAAATGAAACTCCCTTTCCGGTTGATAAGAGAAGAGGAGAGAAAAAGAATACCAACAGCACAATTCCCTAAAGGGATTTTATCAAGCATAGTAGAAATTTTAGGATCATACTTCTATATTTTGCCTTTATTTTTGTTTCACTTCAGACCTCATCTGTTTGGGCTGATTAACTCCAGAAGTATTCCAAAAGGGATCCACAAAGTCTGCAATGCAAAAACTCAAAGTGACAGAAAGGTTCTGTGTGAGCCGGGCATGGTGGCGCACGCTTGTAATCCCAGTACTTGGGAGGCCGAGACAGGAGGATAACAGGTTTGTGGCCAGCCTCAGTTACTTAGTGAGGCCCTCCACAACTTAGTGAGACCCAGTTTCAAAATAAAATATAAAATAGGGCTGGAGGTGTATCTCGGAGGTAGAATGCCCCTGGGTTTAATCCCCAGTATTGCGAAAAAAAAAAAAGAAAGGTTCTGTGTGTTGCTACTGCCAACCCCCCAAACCCCCTTTTTTGTGATACTGGGGATTGAACTCAGGGGCATTCTGCCTCTGAGCTACACGCCTAGCCCTATTTCATTTTTTATTTTGAAACAGGACCTCACTAAGTTGCTGAAGCTGTCCTTGAACCTGCGATCCTACTGTCTCAGTCTCCCAAGTACTGGGATTACAAGCGTGCGCCACCATTCCTGGCTTGTCGCCCCTTTATTAGTGATCCAATTTTTAACAGTTAAATTCTAGTTCCCAGTGTTCCAAAGTGACTACTTGGCAGAGCACTTTATTTTTTTATAAAGAGGAAAAGTGATGGTGAGGGAGATAGAAAAATTCTAGATGCAATTATGATGACCTTGCAATAGTAAGCCAACACAGTCTGCAGAATCAATAGCCAGAAAGGATTCAGTACTGAGTCCAATAAGGTGAAAGGAAACTCTGTTAAGAAAGTGAGCTTTGAAGGAGGGAAGGTTACTAGCAAAGAGGAGGAGGATGGGCAAGTAGGTTAAACTCAAGCCATACTGATGTGGCTGTGCCAGGCTGTTTAGGCTGCATCTTACACCAATTAAGGGACAAAAACAAACAAACAAACAAACAAACAAACAAAAAACAAAATGCTATGCTCTGCTGGCTACATAACAGATACTTGAACACTAGTTGGGTATTCAAAGATAATCAAACTGGAGTATGACATTTGTTGCTAAGTAAAAGAAACAATATGAAGAAAGGCGCAATAGCAAAAACAAAATCATACATCCATATATAATAACCTATAATGGAATACAAGTTACAGAAGATATTTTCTCTGAACATCTGAAAGAAGCAACTGCAATGTAATATGGAACGTATGAAATTTTATTTCCATCATCAATTGAGTGAACTCTATTTAAATGTTAATACTAACATTGCACCTGAAATATAAAAAATGTATAAAGGTAATCATGAACTCAATAAAAATATTGTTCAATATGTTATTTTGTGTAGCACATTCTTCTCTTTTTCTTTCAACACACACACACACACACACACACACACATAAGCACATGCATACATGCTAGAATATGTTACTCACTAAAACTTTTCTAAGACTAAACAGTACTAGGAATGTAAAATATGTGCCTCTGTATTTATTTTACCTTCCTTATTCCCTAAGCCCTACAATGATGCTTCAGACAAATCTACACTAAGGTTTTATTTGAAAGGAGATAGACAACAAATTCTTTGAACATTGCTCTTACTTAGACATCAATTAAAATACATTGTGTTAAAAAATAAGAAAGAGCAAGATGGAGTGAAACAATGAGTCCTAGAAATCATAGACTTTTTAGAGTCAACAAATATTCTATAGTTCTTTTATCTCAACACCTTATGTTAAAAAAAAGAAAAAATATAATAGAGAAAAAAATTTGTGACTTACTATATTCCCATGGCTTCATAGAAATGGAACAGGGACTAATAATGCTCAGTCCTTCTCTCTAGAAATTAATTACAGTCCTCAGCTGTTCTCAGAAATTCATATGAATATGACATAACTTTCTTTGTCATTCTCTCTAAACTTGTAACTGAAATCCAAATGAAGTGAGTTTTTTGTGAATGTGTGTACATATTGATATATTTTCACTCATCAAATTGAATCTAAAATGAAAGATTTTTTTCCTAAAATATAGATACAATCCATTTTCCATCTGTATAATTATTTTTATAATTGCCATTTCAAATTAATAACTTCTATTTCTACATTGACTGCTAATTATCAACAACACTGTGGAGACTGTCAGTCATTTTTTCATAGCCCTTCTGTTGAATTAGAGTACATATATATGTCTCTTTACTTACATAGATCCCTAAAGATCCTGTGATATTGAACCTTCATAAATCATACCTCTATAGACTAAAAGTGTTATCAATGCATATGGTCTTGAAGGACCCTCAAACCTTGTATTGCAGAAGAGAGTGAGTGAGCATCATAATGAAAGGCTATGTACAAATTTAAGCTATTCTTGTCTGTACCTCATCTAAATTTGAAATAAAACAATTTAAGCACCATGAATCTGGATTCAAGGTATGCAAAACTCACCTAGAAAGCTTACATTAGGAAATCTATAGTATTTTACAAAAGATAGTTATTTAGCTTTGAACTATCTAAATACTTTTCTGTGTAACCTGAATTCTCTAGAGAATTAATTATCCTCAAAATAAAATGGGATATCTTACTTAAAATGGAACATCTTACTTAAGGATACATTTTCTGAATCTTTAAAAATGAACTAGCCACTTGCTTACCCCACTTCTAAATAATAATAAAAAAAGATTTGAGACAGATTTCAACTTTAAATATAATTTATAAAACTTTTGTGTGTGGGGGGATATTCTAACTACCTCTACTAATTCTTTATTGATCAAAGACAGATTTATTTCTGAACATGCAAGAAACCAAGTGAAAAGGAAAATACAAGTGTATTCTGTATTGCTGTCCTATCCATTAATTCATCAAACATTAATTAATTGGTGTGCTAGACATTTCAGTAGACAGGGTTCATGGAAATATTAAAGTTGTATTATATTTCTTTAAAAGCAAACAAGGAGCAAATTAGAGAATTTTAATCAGTTCTCTTTGAATGACAGAAGAACAGCACACCTTTAAGTAAAATGTCTTATTTTCTACATACTCATAAAAATTTTCAGACTGAATAAAATGAAAAAGTGATGCAAACAAAAATGTTCCAATACCCTACCTGCATTTATGTGGTGAGAAATGTATTAACATTCCTCTACATATTTAAATATTAAATCTACATGTATATCTTTAATATATTGAAATATTACAAAGTAACACTTTTTAATTAACCCACAATTTAGATAACAAGGTTCCTCTTTGTGGACATTATTTATTTTTTGGCTGTTTTCTCCTAACATAAACAATAGTAAGCACCATTGGAGATATACCCCTTACTGCATCTATGATATCTAGTCTCTAAAAAAGGACTTCCCACATCCCAATGGGCTACATCTCCCAGGATTCATGTACTTGTGCTATTCCATCTATTAGAATTTTTGTAGCACCTGTGACACACTTGTAACAAGCAGAATGTGGCAGAAATAATTTTGCTGTGGTGTGAATCCCAGGACCTAGTTCAGATGAAATGTTGCAACTTTTATTTTGATCTCCTGGGACATTCACCTTTAGAGTTTTGAGCCACACTGCAAACAGTTCAGCAATTCCCAGACCACCCTGCTGTTAGAAGATTAAGCCATATGGAGATGCGCTAAAGGATGAAATGTCACATTGAGGGAAAGAGGAAGAGAGAAAGCTAGAGAAGGAGGGAGAGAGGAGGAGAAGAAATGAGAGAAGCCAAGGGAAACCACCAAGGCTTTAGACATGCTAGTGGATATCACATGGAAATTATTCTCCAGCCCAGCAATCCTGACTGGCATCAAGTCAATCAAAAATGAACTGCCTAACTGAGCTGTTCCAAAATTCCTCATCTGCAAAATTATGAACAAACTTAAATATTTTGCTCCAAGATTTAGCTATGCCCCCCAAGGTAAATGGAAATATATAAAACAATGATTCTGAAGAGATAATACATTAGAAAATAATTCCTGAGAGAGAGGACACAAACAAGGAAAGCCTTATAACTATTCCAACATAGAGACTAGAAAGAGATTTTTGGATGTGCTGAATAGAGAGAGAACCCAGGTGGATTCGGTACTCTCCTTGAGTTGATGAGACAAAACTGGGGGACTAAGGAAGCCAAAAAATCTGTGGTTTGCTGGTAAAGTGCCAGAGAGCATGGCATGAGCTCTGGAATTCTGCAGAGGATTCCTGTGGAGTCCTCTACCGCACAAAGGTCAACCTCTACAGTAAGAGAACTACTGAGGAAAGAGAAAGGACCACCTGAAAGATTAGAAGGAATCTACCTAGAGTTTACATGGGACTGGATATAGGTCTAGTCTTCGCCTACCAGCACGGAAAACCTCTAGTTCATAACATAGTGGGGTCAATTGAGATTCCTCCTCAAAAGCGGGGAATAATTAGTTGTAGAATAAAGCTGATCCGATAGCTGCTATTTTTTTTTAAATAGGGAGATTGAAAAGTATCCAAGTAATTTAACCATATCCCAAAACAAGGCTCAACAACATTTATGGAGATAAAAATGATCCAGCGACCAATAAGGTAAAGTTTATACTGTTCAATTAAGAATTATCAAACATGCAATGAAGCAGAAAAATTTGATCCATAATGAAAATAAATCGCTCAATTGAAATTGTTTCAGAAATGACACATGATAAAACTGTTAGGAAAGTATTTTATTTATTTATTTATTGTGTGTAGCACTATGGATTGAACCCAGGAACATTCTGCCTCAGAGCTACACCCTCAGTCCTTTATATGATTTATGTTTTTATTCTGAAACAGGGGTCTCACTAGGTTACATTGTTGAGGCTGTCCTTGAACCTGGGATCACCCTGTCTCAGCCACCCAAGTACTGAAATTACAGGTATGCTCTACCATGCCTGTTTAGGAAAATAATTTTTAAAAATTACTATAGCTACATTCTATATGTTTAAGATGATAGAGGAGAGGTAAAAATATATTAAGTAGAGGCATAAATGATATCTTTTAACAAGATCTAAATTGAAATTGTGAAGAAAAACAAAATATCTGAGTTAAAAAATATCTTGGAATAAAATGCAATGCAAAAGAAAGAGAAAAAAATAGTAAACTTTAAAGCATAGCAATTGAAACTATCCCAAATACAGCACAAAGAGCAAGTAGACAGACAAAAATGATGTAATATCAGTGTGCGATGAGATAAATTCAAGAAGTTTAATATAAATGCAATTGGATTTTCCAAAGGGGTTATGAAAGGAAGATTTTTTTTTAATTGGAGAAATAATGGTCAAAACACTTCCAAATTTCAGGAAAACTATAAATCCACAGATACAAAAAGGAACAAACCACAAACACTAAAAAAAGGGAAATAAAAAACTGCCAAAGCCAAACAAGACAAAATATTTATATTTAGGCACCAAATTTTTGGATGGTTTATTACAAAGGAATAATGATCTGAAATGGCACCCTGATTTTTTATATAATAAGTTCCTAAAAATGGTAATATAAGGTGCAAATACATCAAGATATTTATGTTGTTACAGTTTTCAAATTGTCCTTTAAAAAGTTTGTTCCAATTTAGCTTCCCACTAAATATGGAAAAATGTGTATGTTTCCTTACTCTGTTATACACTTCATCTTGAGAGCCATTATCATCTGTGCTTAAGAGCTCAGCTTTTGTGTTAGCTTGATCAGGTTCAATTTATAACTTTTATGTTCCTAGGAGAGTTATGTAACTTCTCTGTGCCTGTTTCTCATTCCTACGATGAGTTTAGTGTTCTATTCATCTCATCGAGTGGTTGTTTGGGGACATGAAATTTCAAATGAACATAAAAAGCACTATACAATATTAGCTATTATAACACTCATAATTTGCATTCTACCTTGGACCTCTTTCCATTTTCCATTCTCTTTGCCATTATTATATTTCCATTGCCTTAATTTCATAATGAAATAAAAAGCAAAAATGCTTGTGTTATGACCAATAAGCCTTTCTTTTCAGGATCAGATTAGTGGGTATGTGACTATCACAGTTGCATAGAGCATCTCTCTCAGAAGGGTCTTAGACTTGAAGTTTAATGCTCTGAGGTCATCACCTAGAAATTTTTATTAAGTTTACATATGAATTTTAGGTATTATAAGTATTTTATATGTGTATGAAATTGGCAATGGAACATGCACTGGGAGCCTAGAGTCTCGGTTCCTGCTCAGTATGCCTCCCACTACATCATGATTTCCTGAGTATGGCCTTAGTTGCCTGCTCACTTACCGGTTTCCTGGCACCCAGCTTGCCCAGTGAATCCTTCATGCCCCATTTAACCTGTTACTGCCCTTCACCCCTGATGGTAGCTAGGACAGGCATAGGAAGTGTCAGGGTCTGGTGTTTATACCCTACATCACATCATGGCAGCACTAGTGGCAGACATCCTTGCCTTGGACTGGCTTTACCATGACATGTTCAGCAGGTAACTCAATGGGGGCAAACCTCTCATGAGTTCCAGCATGGATGTTACAATTTACACAGGGGTTGCCTTTACACTATGAGTTGGAGCAGTGGCTTTGGGCTGAGAGATTGTGGAAGAGGAAATATCTTGCTTGATTTCCCTTCCCCAACTGGGGCTTGGACCACTGAACTGTGCTTTAGTCAGAGTGCTAGGAGTGGTAGCCATGAGACTGTACTGGTACGTCAGTACCCCATCCTTGAGAGCATTCTCACCCTCCTACTGTTGCTAATTCAGTTTATATTTGTCTCTTCTGGTTAGCTGGAGATACTCTGCAGTTGAGCCACAATATACAAACTGTATAATGTTTACGATTTTATATACAAGTTAAATGCTCTTATATTTGCATTTACAACTGGAATTTCAGAAAATAAAGACCAATTGCATCTACCTTGCTAACTGAAAATTTTATTTCTCCATTGCCTCGAACAGAATTTAATGGTGAGTAAAGAAAACACACACACACACACACACACACACACACACACACATACACAAAATTAACAGAGAAAAATCATTGAAGAGAAAGCTTTATATTTTAGTGTTTTTAATGGTACATTTCCTCCATATACTCTTAGATAGTCACCTTGTCTTAATGTCTGTAACCTTAATAGCATCTTCAAAGTCCTTTTTGGCATAAAACTTAACCTGTTTACAGGTATAAAATCAGAAGGCAAAGATCATAAAGACCAAAATTCTGCCTACCATTAGCAGCATAGCCTAAACCAGTGAGCACATTTCCACAGTTCACTAAACAAATGAAGACCTACAGGAAACAGAGCTAAATCCTGGTAATCAAATTTATGTAAAGATGAGACATAAAATAGAGAATAAAATGAATATTTTTTTCAGATTACTTTAATTGTATTTATCTTAGCTTGGTTTGTGGCAGAGGCATGGTAGCAAAAATTAAAAAGTTAAGCTTATCTACAAAGATTGGAATTCTAAATATTCATGTTTTATGTAGCTGGTGTCCAAAAGTGAAGGCTGATGATGTCCCGTAATGAATTAGGAAACACTGGCCTATACTTACAAAGAGAGATCATATGTATCATATAGTGCAGAAATGGTGAACCAATTTTGTTTGCCTACTTTTGAATTTTGTCAAATGTGGAAGAGGACAAGATGGCTGAGGCGAGGCATCCAGAACTCAACTGCCCCTCCACAAAGAAGAACTAAAGTAACAGGTGTGGAGCTGCATTTTGAGATCAGTGATCCTTGGAAAACAATAAGAGAGAAATGGTAACTTTGTAAGATTCATAGACCTAGGACAACAGCATAATAAGAGAAAGAAAATATCCCAACACCTGGCTCCATAGCTGGGAGAGGAGTAAGGATGAAAGATAATGTTTCAGTCAGCATTCTCACTGCTGTAATCCAAAACACAGGATTAAAACAACTTAGAGGAAGGAAGATTTGCTCACAGTACTGGAGATTTCAGGGGTTCAGTCCATGTTTGCACAGTTGACACTGGCAGAGCTCAGGGCATGGCGGCGGAAGGCAGAGAGATAGAGAGCAAGGGTTCTGCTCTTACATCACAGAGGCCAGGAACAGAAAGAGAAAACACCCAGAGGATTCAAGGACACAAGCACAGATCTTCAAGGTCATACCCCAGTGACCTACCTCCTCCAGCCTGTGATAGTTGGTCTGGTTTGTCAACTTGACCCACCTAAGATCATGTGACTTTGGTTGTGTAACAGCAGTTGAACCAGAAGTCCTGCCCTAAATGTGGGTAGCAGGGTTCTGATAGGTGCAGGACTTAGATAAAAGAAGGAGAAAGCCGTGTAGAGGGAGCCGCGACTCTTCCTGAAGAAAATGCATCTGCTCTCGTCTGAGATTGTCCATCGTTTCTCCGAAGAGCTTCCTTATCTTCATATCTTGGACTGGACTGAATTGGTGGTTGCTTAAATCCTAAGGCTCCAGCTCTTAGACTGCCCGACCAGCTACTGATTCCTCTGATTCTTCACATGCAGTCGAAACTCAGGACTACATTGTGAGCTGATCTAATAAATCCCTTTTTCATATACTCATTCTGTGAATTCTGTTAATCTAGTGAACCCTGACCAATACACAGCCACACCCCATCTGTCTAGGTTACCACCCAATAAGTCCATTACAATGGATTTATCCACTGATGAGATTACAGTCCTCATGATTTAATTTTATCAACTCTCAACATCAATACATGAGCTCTTTCAGGGGACATTCTATATCTAAACCATAGCAGAGAGAATACCAGCAAACTGTCAGCATGGATACTAGAAAGGCTAGCTATTAGAAATTTTTACACTTATAGGCTTGCAGCCTAATTAGATAAGTAACATAAAATCTGCATGGTAGCCTGGCTTTGGAAAAGTATTTCACATCATTTCTCGCCAAACTCACAAGGTGCTGAGGCCAGAAGCCATCTTGAGAAGGGACTTATTATCTGAATTTGGATGGCTCTAGTGGTCAGAAACCCCTACATATTCCTATATCTGGAAATGCCACAAACATTCCACTGCATTATCTCAGTGGCTAGGTGCCTCATGAACCAAGCATGGTTCAGTAGAGTGACTCAGACTCAAACCCACTGAGCCTGATACACTATAGGGATGGATGTTACAGCATGAAGGAAAACATAGGGTACCACTCTCAAAAACAAGGGAATTGGAGAGCCTGCCGTCCACCAGGGGCATGGTCAGTTGTGTACAGATTCACTCTGGGACTAGAACTGAAGGCAGTCACCCATGTACTTCTTTCCACCCCTTTTCTCAGTACAACACAGGGGCCCCTGTCACTAATCTGGTGGTGAAAGAACTATGTGGTTTCACTTCTGTTCCATAGGATGTGTTGGTTCCTTCTTAAACAATGCTTCAGTTCTGGCTGTAACTTCTCTCCCAGAGCTCACAGCCTAAGATGGTCCAGGGAGAAACTTTGCCTTGTACTGGCCATGTTCCACTCTTGCTCACTACTACAAGCACTTAAACTATGATGAATTTTGTCTACTTCTAGCTGCAACCAATTCCTGCTTGATCTCTGGAAGTCATTACAACTGAAATAATGTGATGGTGGGGAGCACCTGTCCCTAGGTGCACAAAGCTAGGAGGTCCTGAGGTCTTGTTTCTGGGCATACATACCCACATTTATAGCAGAGAGGAACATGACAATTACTACTGCCACCACAACCAACAGGGTTCCCAGCAATGGCCACCTCACATCTCTGATCACGCTTTCCTGGTAAGATTAGCCTTACACATCACAGAGAGAATTGATGTGATTTCTTCCCAAATTCCCCCTCTTGAAACATGTGGACACACACCGCTGTCTGGTCAGAGGACAAGTGCTTCAGGCCCCTAACTACTGGTACAGTTAGTACCAGAGGCTCTTGCAAGTAACAGAGCCAATATCAAACAGCACACAAGGAAGCCCTCAGCACCAGATAGGGGCCACTACTCCCACTGTAGGGGTAGAGTGTGCACCAAACCCATTCTGCTGTCTATACTACACCTGCCTGAACTGCTAGAGTATACCCACTCCTGTGTGACCTGCAAAAGCAATGGGTCTCTCCAACTCTGATCAGGTACATACTCTACACAAAATCACTAATCACAGTCAGAAACTACAGATACTATAAATAGGTTGCACTGTGGTACCTAGCTGGAAATAAACTCAACCTATGATAACAAACCAATACCCCAAAACACATCTTCAGGAGATTACAAAGAAGGCAATCTCATAAAAGTAGTAGATATATTCAACCCACCAGACATGCAAATCTTAAAGCATGTAAGTGTAAACACACAAGAAATATGAAAAAACAAGGTGATATGACACCGCCTAAGGAACAAAATCTGTAATAGCAGATTCTAAACAAATCAAAATAAATAAAATGCCTGTTATAGAATTCAAAAGATTTTTTTTAAGTTCAGCGAGATCTAAGAGAATACAAATAGCTATGAAATCAGGAAGAAGACAATGCAGAATATGAATGAAAAATTCATCAAATTTGTAGAGATCTTGAAAAAGAAGCAAGTAGAAATCTTAGAAATGAAGCATTCATTAAGTGCTATAAAAAATTCAGTAGAAAGCCTCAACAACCTAGATGGAAGATAGAATATCAGAACTTGAAAACAAGTCTTTTAAAATATTGCGTTAGAAAGAAAAAAATGGAAAGATGAAGACAGAATTAAAGACCTTTGGTGCAGAAATGAAAGAAAGATAACTACCATCAAGATAGCATGTAAAATTCGGGCATGGTGGTGCACACTTGCAATTCCAGTACTTGGGAGGCTGAGACAAGAGGATTGCAGGTTTGAAGACAGTCTTAGCAAGTGGTGAGACTCTAATCAACCTAGTGAGACCCTGCTTCAAAATAAAAGTATAATAGGCCTGGGGTGTAGTTCAGAGGTAGAATACCCCTAGGTTCAATCCCCAGTATAACACACACACACACACATACACACACAAACACACACACACACAGAGATAGCATGTAAACTTATAACTCCCCACTAAAAAAGTAGAAACACAAAAGAGAAATAGAGAAGGATAGAATATTATCAATGCAATTAATCATCAAATCACAACATAAATGAGGATATTCAAAACACACAGAGGATATTCAAAACAACTAGAAAAAAATCAACAAAATGACAGGCATAAGTCTATACCTTTCAATAATAACTCTGAGTGTAAATAGATTAATCCCCCAATTAAAAGATATAGACTGGCTTAATGGATTAAAAAGAAAATAAGTCCCAATAATATACTGCCTACAAGAAACTTGCTTCACCAGTAAACTTAGACCAAATGTTGAAGGATAAACAACAATATTCCAAGCAAATGGAATTCTAAAGCAAGCAAAAGTAGTTATATTTATATCTGAAAAATAGAATTTAAGACAAGAACTATAAGAAGAAATAAATAAGATTATGTTATAATGATCAAGGTAAAAATTCATCAAGAAGATTTAATGATTATAAGTGTATATGCATCTCATGTTTGAGCACCCAATTTTATAAAACAAATACTATTAGACCTAAAGGGAAAGATAGGCTCCAACACAAAAAGAGTGGGGGATTCCAATAACCAACTCTCACTAATAAATAGATCATCAAGACAAAAAAAATCAACAAAGACACATCAGGATTAAGGTATATTATATATCAAATGGACTTAGACTGTCACAGAACATTTCATCCGATAAGTGCAGAATGTATATTCTTTTCATCAGTGAATACAACTTTCTCTAGAATAGACTATATATTAGCAACATGGCAAATTAAAAAAAAATGAAATCACAACCCAGATCTTTTCTGACTACAATGGAACAAAATTAGGAGTCAATAACAAGAGAAAATTTAGATATTACAAAAATACAAGGAGACTGAACAACACACTTTTGAAGAGTGTATTATTGAAGAAATCAGAAGGTCAATTAAAAATTCCTTTAAACAAGTAAAAATAGAAGCACAACATATCAAAACCCGTGAGATGCAGCAAAAGCAGTTGTAAGAGGGGAATTTACATCAATGGGTGTGAAAATAATAAAATAAAATAAAATAAAATGATTTCAAATAGACAACCTAATTATGTATCAAGGCATTAGAAAAGCAAGAATGAACCAAACCCATCATTTGTAGAACAGAAATAATAATGACCCAAGCAGAAATAAATGAGAGTCAAAAAAATATAAAAGTTCAATGAAACACAGTTAGTTCTTTGAAAAGACAAAGAAGATTGACTAAACTTTAGATCTGAGGGAGAGGGAGAGATAGAGAGAGAGAGAGAGAGAAAGAGACAGAGAGACAGAGAGAGACAGAGACAGAGAGAATCAAAATTAAACAACAAAACAATGACCTGAATGTGAAATAGTGGTTTCCAGGAATCTTAAAGGGCACCAGGAAGGAGAGGGGTGTTGAGGTGAAGAAATATGATCAATGCAGGTTATGTGCATGTATGGAAATATCACAGCGAATCTCAGTATGTGCAACCAATATGTTAATAAAAATAAATAAGCAAATAACACTCTGTCAAATCCCCTAACAAATATGCAAACAACTTTAGAAATTTTCAATCTTTTCACTTTGAATATGCTGACCATATAAAATTTTAACACCATTCCAACAAATATCATAGCTTCTTTGAACTAATGTGAACATTTTGAAATTCTCATGGGTATGTACCTGATTTTGACTGAACAAGTCACCTAACTAAATTTTAATACAAAAATCAGGTCGGTAAAATATTTTCAGATTTCTGGATATTGTTTCTAAAAAACTGTTTGTAATATAATATTTATTCTTTCCTGTTATATGAAAGTATTATCTGCCAATAGTAAAAACAGCTTAAAGTGATAAAATAGTTATAAAGAAATATATATAAAGTTATATATATTAAATATAATAATAAAATAGTTATAAAGAAATAGTTTTATATGGGTGTATATATACACTTTATACAGAAAGTTAAATATGGGGTATATATATAGTTATATGTAAAATTTTATATATCTAATATAATAATAAAATAGTTATAAAGAAATAGTTATATATGGGGATATTCTTATTTGTGTGTGTGTATGTGTGTGTATTTTTAACACTGAGAGACGACAATTGGTAAAATGTCCTTTTAATTTTTTACATATATTTGCATAGGTAATTTCAAACTATATACAATTTTATATTTTAATTATTTAGAACTAACATTATAATATTAATATCCTCCATTCCTTCAACATTTTTTATTTTATTTTATTTTATTTTATTTTATTTTATTTTATTTTTGGCAGTACTGGGGATTGAATCCAGGGGCATTCTACCTCTGAGCTACACCCCCAGCCCTATTTTTTATTCTGTATTTTGAAACAGGGTCTCACTAAGTTGCGGAGGGCCTCACTAAGTAGCTGAGGCTGGCCGTGAACCCGGATCCTCTGGTCTCAGCCTCCCCAAGTACTGAGATTACAGGTGTGTGCCACCACGCCCGGCTTCTTTCAACATTTTAAAGAATAACATTCTTAGAGCATTATCTGCCTAATTTTCTCCTATTTTCAACTTTGTACCAACCAATATTATTTCTACTTTGTAATAATGTTCAAGATAACATGTTCTGTTCTTTTGTTTTGTTTTTTATATGCCTAACCAATAGCCAAATCCTATTACAACCTGGATTTCATTTTATGTAAATAATGAGTTGTCTTCATTTTAAAAGCATTCAAAATCGAATAAATGCACATGCCCTAACTGTCCCTCATTCTCCAAAAGTGTGGTTCCAATTAACCAAGAACTTGTGTTCTGTCTGCTCCTGGCTCTGATGTGTTTGCTCTCAGGGATGTTCTTTCTTCAGTTGTCTTGTAAGACTCTGGTCAACAGCTCCGGGTCAGTAATTATCACCATTCTATCCTCAGGGGCTCCTGCTTCAATATCCCTTCTAGTTCTGTCTGACAGCTATCCTACCATCTTTTACACACTTGCCCCATTAAGACTAAGCCACAGAATAACATCTTTGGAATGCTTTCCTACTAATAACTGATTGACTGTATGTTTTCCTAAGGCAATGGCCTATATATAGCCTACAGTCTTCCATCATTTCATTTGTCTAGTGCTACTATTCCTGGACTCCAAGTTATTTTATGGCCTGTTCCTTTGTCCTGGCTGGAATGCCTGTTCATTTACCTGGAGGGCTTATAGTCTTGTTTTTTTCTGCACCTGCTTTAACATGTCGTCCTTATCTCCTCAGAAGCTATTTTCTATTCATTCTTCAAGCTGTCATTCCCTCAAGCAATCTCTAATGACCTTAGAGTACTGTTCCAATTGTCATTTTACCTTCATTTGTATGATTATCTAATCTGTGGCCCGTCCCTTCACTAGACTGTCATCTTCACGAGGGTGCAATTTCCTTCTGCCTTTGCTTAACTGTTTCTCTCCTGCATGTTCTATTACCAAGTTAATACAAACTCTTATGAGCAAATACAGATGAAAGTTGTTTTTGTGTAATAACCACACTTTTATAAGTAGCATCCTTTAGTACAATTTATTAAGACAAAGAATATGATTAGCTACTTTATGTACCTACTACAGACAGGTAGTAACTGTGCTGGACATTGTACAGATGAATCATTTTAACACTTTTCATATGAAAAAAGAAGATAGATTGAAAGGTGTTTTCAAGATCTTAAATATAGTAAGTAATAGATTTTAAGCTAATTATATCTGAACTGATTCTTTAAATATGCATTATACTATATTTTGAATAAGAAGCCAAATATGTTTAATAAAATTGTATGCAAAAGTATCCTTAGAAAAATAAGAAGTAACACTTGTTTGGCCTTTAGATGAGCCCCAATTATGTCTCTAATTTTTATAATGAAATAAAAATGAAAATTCTCTTTATGATTACATTTTACGCAGAAAAAAAAATCAACTTTGACTTCCCATAGTCCAACAGCATGCACAATGCTGGAATCCAGTGGTAGTTACCTCAGGTTACAAAGCTGGTGGAGGCAGGACTCCTGGTACTTCCTCCACCACTTCAAATTAAGGAATTGCACTATTTTATGATTTAAGGTTTCATGTAAAATAGGATTTGGGGAAAGAAATAATATTCTACCACCTAATAACCAAAATCCACAACTATTTGAAACATTTGAAAACCAATAAGTTACACCAATAAAATAGAGAACAGACTTTGAGTTTCTCAAGGGCTCCTTCAGAAAGAGTGTATCTACAGCTGAAATCAAGGAAAAAGTGAACTTCACCAACAGTATGAAAAGAGAGGGTCTCCTTCTCTAAAGAAAGAAACTCAGACTGAACAGAAGGTTCCTCGGGCTGCAGAAGGAAGGACTCCCAGAAAAGCCTCATCAAAAGGAACCTCTATTCCAATGGGAACTCTATATTTAAGATTTCCTTGGCTCAAGGAGCAATTGCAGAAAGAAGCTGAAAGGATCTGGTCCTTTCTCTTAGAAATTTGGCAATCTAGGACAACTTGTGCGTTCTCTCTCTCTCCTCTCTCTCTCTCTCTCTCTCTCTCTCTCTCTCTCTCTCTCTCCCCCCCCTTTCTCTCCATGCATCAGAGTTTCTTAAAAATAAAACTGAAAAATTAACTCACATGACTTAAGATTAAAATATTAAATGAGCATAAAACTGTTATATATCATTATTGATACACACTGCAAGTTAGGCAGTTCATTAGCAACAAAAACAATATTTTAAGCACTTACTCTCAAAGGAGCCACTTGGCTAGAATTGATGGGGCTTATGAAGAAGAGTGAGACATAGCCAGGCTATCCAGGTATAGACAAGCTACCTGGGAAAAGAACCCAGAAAACAGACTGGACACTTACAATAGCAAACAGAAATGTTCCCAGGCTGAAATATTTAATCAATGGTCACAGCATTATCAATCAGGAAAACAAAACTCACTCCTGCTGATAAGTGAGAGGAAAACAACTTGGCTAGAATCATAAAATGTACAGGGTAGTGGGTCTGCCCATGGGTTTATTTTATTTTTAGGCTGGAGAAAATAAAATAATGGCTTTGTTTATTCTCCCTATTAATTCTGTCTATATGTACGGATTGTTGCTATTTTTCCCATAGGGTTCCTAACATTGTATTTTAAAATGTATAGATATTGAGATACTTTTTTATATTTTTCTCACTGAAGTCTCTCAAGGATCCTTGGAAACAGCAGCCAACTGTCATTTGCCTTAGAATGCAGGGACCCAGAAAGTGACTGTCACTGTGGATCGCCACACAGTACCAGGTGGGACGATACCACCTCTCCAGAATTTAACCTCATGCTTAGTAGCTGAGCCTGTGACTTTTTTTTTCATTCCGTGAGTTGTTCATTTGTTGCCCCAGGATTACAACCATAAAGCCTCAAACTTTGTTAGTTCAATTAACTTCACAACCCTTATTTGTCACCTCCTGCCTTAATAACAGATGCTTAATTCACCAGTGATAATATATAACTTAGAAACTTCAGTGCACTGCCACACATCAGACATTTCTAGCGCTTTGACCCTATGGTTGTGTAACTGTCTACATATAATATCCATAATAAGGTTTAAGGTTAGTTGACAGAGAGATACAACTTAATTGGCCTGAGAAACCCAGTGGAAACTTTTAAAGCTAATTTGTGTTCTGCCATATTTCGGATAGTCAGGTTCTTAGATGAAGGCTTACCTCTGGTTGCTGTACCATGAGGCAATGATACTCTAAGCATCTTCAGTTGCTTTCAGTGGTGCAGAGCGACTGGTGTACAGTAGCACAGAGGTGACTGAGACTGTAAATTGGGTCAGAAAGGCTAGAATGATGAGGAAGAGACGTGCTTGGATATTTCCATTACTACTGTCAGACAAGAATGCAAAAGGGGACAAAGTTCATTGGTCAGTGCATTTTTCCCCCATTGATTTTCCCTGCCACTTCCTTTCAGCTCATTGATTTCCATTGCTGATTGAGTCATGTTCATCTGCGGCTGGGAGATCATTTCATTTCCATTTTGCTCATTTTTTTTTCTGCCTACTCGGCACGACTGCACATGTGCATGTCACTTCTACTAATCTGAATTGTCTGCTGTCAACAGAGTGATATACTTTATGCACAATGGGCTGTGAGATTCGGGGTGGGCAGTTCAGACAGCCACTGCATTAAACCTAAACAGAACATTCTCGCAGATTCCACTGTAATCCACAGGCATTTTTTTTCTCTATGTCAAATTTAAATGTGAGTGGTCATGGCGAGCAGTCCCAGGTGGTCACAAGGCAATTCCCTCTAAGCCTGGCAGACAAGAAAGATGCCCTGACCTTCTAGATACAGATGATACCACAGCATCCAGAGTCAGGAAACAGCTGCCTCTGCAGGTCACAGGCTCCTGTTTTCAAACCACCCTCTCCCAAAGCCCTTTCATTCAGCAGCCATACAAGTTCTTATTTTTCCTGAGGACTGTTCAACAGGTGGAGGAAATAGCTTTTCTCCCAAGGATAATAGCATTTTGTATAATCTGTTCCAGCAATTTCGATTCCATTTACTAGGAACCCATTTCAAAATATAGTTAAATATTTTTATCAAAGCATCACAAGAATAAGGGTATGTAGATGAGGTCTGTGTGTAGAAGACATACACATCTTAATTAAAGGTGTTCTTTAATCACAGATCCCATCGTTAGGGAAACAAAACCAATTCGATAGCTGTGTAGTTTTATGTTATGTAAATTTTGAACACATTAGTGACAAAGCAGGCTGTATTCATTCCTAGTTTAAAATCATAAACACGCTCTCAAAGAAGACGACAACACCTTCTTTAAAACCACAGAGTTACTGCCATCAGTGAGATTTTTTTTTCACGTTTATTTTAACATTGAAAATTATGCTTCTGAATTTTTTATACCATTTAAAGATGCAATTTACTTTGTATTTATATTTGGTAATTGGCCATGCAGGTTTCGGTTTTAAAATTTATTATGCAACATTCAACAAGACTAACAGTATTAAATACTAATCAACTTTTAATAAGAATTACAAATGCTGTCTCTTGGCTCAAGACGAGAAAAGCAATCACTGCAATCAATCAGATAGTCTAATCAATTTTCAAAATGAAATTAACCATGCATCATGTCAGAAAAAAAGAATGTTGGAAAATAATGTACTCTGCCTTTGTTGCAGAAGGAGATAAGCTCAGTTTTAGGAAATGTTAATAGGATATTTAGTTTCTGCATGATCTAGTCATTCTGAGGAGTTTCCAGTGAGTTATAAAATTTATTCTTACAAGTCTTTCACTGTCTGGAAGGTGAATTACAAAAAATCAGTAGATAAGTATTATAAGGTTGGTATAATGTCTGCAATTTTTCTCTACTTTAGTCCATATACAAATTATGTAAAGGAATAAATTATCACAGCATTTATCTACTTCCTACAATTGTATGAACCATACAATTGTACTTCATACAATTGTATGAATTTGACAGGTATAGTTTATGAAAACAAAGATTCTTGTAAGTAAAAAAAATCATTTCAACTACTGTCTTAACAAGCAGGATTTTTATAGAGTTTTAAAATAAGTTTTCTGAGATAATGTGATATTATATAAAGGTGACTCATCCAATTTATTCAAACAATATGGAATGCAGGACCATCTTGTGCCAAGCAAGATGCTGGGCACCAGCACCACCAGCAAGAAACAAATTTAAGGAACTCAAGTCCCATGAAGGAGACAGTCAAGAAAACAGAATAAAAAAAAAGTTGCTAAGTGCGGTGACTGCCGGGGAACTGTATGTATTTGACTGGTTAGAAAGAGTTGGTTTCTGTATATGTTTCACAGACAGGTAGGTTTGAGTAGTTAATAAAGTAATATTAGTAATTTTAAAAAAGCTAACTTTTATTGATTAATTATTAAATGCTAGTTGTAATACATACTTTATACACACTATTTTTTTTACCATCACACAAAATGGTTGGCTTACAATTATAACTACATTTATTTCAAAGATTTGAAAATTTGAGATCCATAGGTTTGGATAACTTGTTCATAGTCATACAGTTACTAATTGGTGAACCTGGTACGGCAAACCAAGCATTTGATACGACTTAACCTCGATGCTTAAATGTTTCCTGATACATACTTAGATCAAAAGTTCAAAGCCCCCATCTAGTTTGGTCTTTTATTTGAATCATGAGCCCATGTGAAATACCCAAGACACCACTTATCATCATTTGCAAATAAATAAACTGGCATCTAACAGTGTGGTGCATATTTTAAATGAGCTACTTTATTATCAAAAAATACAAAGACATTTGAATTTGCCATTGACATTAATGTTGCTAACTCTATCTGCATAACAAATGTGCCTCACTGAAGCTATCTGCTTTATATAGAATTCTATGAAGAAGGAGTTTTAAATAAGCGAGCAAGCATACTTGACAGCAAATCCAATGTTATCTATTAAGTATACACACTTGACATGACAATACTTGAACAAGAACAAACAATGATCACTTTTGCATGATATAAAGACACCTTTTTGAAATAGCATCTAGCTTTGGTATTGAATAGACTCCTCAAAAATCTCTGAGGTGAGCTGGGCGTGGTGGCACACGCTTGTAATCCCAGTACTTGGGAGGCTGAAACAGGAGGAACCGGGTTCGCGGCCAGCCTCAGCTACTTAGTGAGGCCCTCTGCAACTTAGTGAGACCCTGTTTCAAAATAAAGAATAAAAAATAAAGAATAAAAAGTAGGGCTGGGAGTGTAGTTCGGAGGTAGAATGCCCCTGGGTTCAATTCCCAGTACCGCAAATAAATAGATAGATAAATAAATAAATAAATAAATAAATAAATAAAGTCCCCAGTACCGCAAAAAAAAAAAAAATCTCTGAGGTGTGCATACCTAAAGCTCTCAAAAGATCTATAAAATGACCTCTAAATGTTTTCATATGCTATTGTTTTATACACATAATCATTTTTCAATGGTATTATTATATGCAGCTATATACATAAAGAATAGTTTAGGGTAATGCATTGGTGAGAAAGGGAAGGATGTATAACATTTGTACGTATCATCTCAATCACCCTGAGTCAACCTTGACATCACTGTCCCCATTTATTCAGGTGACAGAGGTTAATGTGCAAGCCAGAGTGAGCTGTCAGGGGAGCTGTGACCCATACCTAAAATTTATGACTCTTAAGTTTCATATATTACTTTCCAAAAATATTGCTTTCAAGATTCATTGAAATTAACCCGAACCTTTGGAGTTGTTTACAAGACAAAATCAAGCATTTATGCTTCCATGATATAACACAGACTATAAAAATCTTAAGTCTGAACAAGTACATCACATAAACACACACACATAATATAAACTGTTCTGTTCCCTATGATTCTCAGGTTTCTGCCTCTCAATATTACATACCTCATATACCAAGAAAATTGTAGTTATTGAGCATCTGTGCCTTTTTTACACTATAGAGGCATCTAATTTCTTTTTCTCTCTTTCTCTTTCTCTCTATTTCTCTCCTGGTTTATTGCTATTAACACATACTCAGATACACCACACCCTTGTCATTTCCATCTATGTTAAGACGTGTAGCCTTTCAGCAAACATATATAAACCCCATCTGATATACTGCTTCAGGTTGTGAGTCCAGAATGCTACACTGCACCAACAAAATCTTCACTGTAATTATGTTTATATCTTATGGTAGAGTTACAATGTAAAGAATAAGCCAGTTAATAATTTCATTAAAATTAAAAAAATGATAACAGTATAAAGCTACTTAATTGTTCAGAGAATAATTGAGAGGGAAGAGTTTTCCCTGTCAGAGAAGGCCTTCCTCCAAAAGAACATTTAAACAGATTCACATACTGTGAAATAATGAGCCTCAAGGAGTTTGTTTTGAACAGTGTTTTAGAAATAAAAATGTTGCACCCGAAGTCCCTGAAGAAATTTCCAGCATACTCTGCAAGGATGACAATAACCAAGCTTCTTTGAAACTTGATGGCCTCACAGTGAACAGAGGTGGGACACTAGGCACAGGCCAGTGTGGCATTGGTGGGGTTTTAATAACTCATTCTGGAGTGTCCTTGATAGGTTAGAAATACCTATTAGACATCCAAGTGTAAATATCAAGAAAATTGTGATCTATAAACTTGGTACTCAGAGAAGCCGGGCATGGTGGCGCACGCTAGTAATCCCAGTACTTTTGTAATCCCAGTACTTTGGGAGGCGGAGACCGGAGGATCTGGGTTCGCGGCCAGCCTCAGCTCATGCTCTCTCTCTCTCTCTCTCTCTCTCTCTCTCTACTTAATGAGGCCCTCCGCAACTTCGTGAAACCCGGTTTCAAAATAAAGTATAAAATATAGGGCCAGGGGTGTAGCGCGGAGGTAGAATGCCCCGGAATGCCCTGGGTTCAATCCCCGGTACAAAAAAAAAAAATAGGGCTGGGGGTGTAGCTCAGAGGTAAAATGTCCCTGGGTTCAATCCCCAATACCACATACAAACTTGGTACTCAGAGGAAAGGTCTGACATCAATGTCAGATAGAAACTTAGAAATTTTCAATCTTTAGATGGACTGTGAAGCTATGCGACAGGAAATGATCACAAAGGGAGGTAATATAAATAATAATAATATGCTAGTTAAGGAAAATTATTATGAATACTCTAAACTTTCGAGGAAGAGCAAAGGAGGAAGGACTATAAAGGGAGGTTCAGAAGGAGAATGTGGTGTAGAAACACAGCTAGGAGAGAGGAAGGTGCTAGAAACCAACTGACAAAAACGCGTCTCGAGCAACTGAGCCTGTGCCACCATGTCACATGCAACTAGTGAGTTACATAAGTGTGAGTGTTGCCTTTTGGATTTGATGTAAAGGTGCCTGTGAGTGATCCTGACACAACTCATGTCTGTGAGTGGTGACAAAAGCCCCATGCAATCGGTCAAGAAGGGAGAAAAGAATAAAAACAGGGGTGACATGGAAAAAGTTACATTATATTTAAATTATAATCATAAAAGTATAAACATGAAAGGCAAAATATATTTAAGATGCATAAAATGTTGGCCAAGATCAAAAAAGAGGGTAGAAGGAAGAAGTAAATAATGAAAATACAGTATTAAAATAGGAGAACATCTATAGACACAAGCCATTTTAATTAAAACAATAAAATGATAATGAGTATGGGAACATAAAATCCTTCATGCGTATTTTAAATGTAGATCATTCATTTTAGAGAGAAATCTGCAGTACTTAAAATTTGTATACATGTATATATATTCTCACAGGTACATGTTAGTGAAGTTAGCTAACTGGCTGGTAATTTAATTAGAAGAACTTTTCTGATGGTAATCTTGGGTAAGTAAATGCTCAGGAAAGCTCAGAAAGAGAGGGTATATGAAACATAGCTCTCAGTGCTATTTTTGTGTACAAGAGCAATCTGGAAGATGAGGATCTAGATGCACATCACTAGGAACATGGATAACTAATGTGGTGGAAAAAACACTGAAATTCCATGTAACATTTCAACTAAAGCCTGGATATATAACAGGAGCGTGGATAAACATAGATAGATGGGAAAAGTGGGAAACACAATGTGGTCTATAAAACATACCGTGTTTGTGGACCAAATATACATGCATATTTAATAACTACAGGTATTATAAGAATACACTCAAGGATACATGTCAATCACAAATGGTTGTTAAGGTGACTGGATAAATGGTTTTGAGGGTGATACAAAACAAAGGCAGGATAGAGTCCTTGTTGGGATAAATGGCGACAGTGTACTGAAAATTGGGGAATAAGATTAATGAAATTTTCTGTTTTGTATTATGTGATAAAATGGAAGTTTAGGCAAGTGGATATGGCAGAAATAACTCTTTAAAAGTTTTGCACTGAGCAGGACATGGTGGCATATGCCTGTAATCCCAGTACTTGGGAAACTGAGACAAGAGAATGGCAAGTTTGAGGCCAGCCTCAGCAACTTAGCAAGACTCTGTTCAAAATTAAAAATAAAATTGGGCTGAGGGCATATAGGGGTGTAGCTCAGAGGTAGAACACGCCTGGGTTCAATCCTCAGTACCACACCAAAGAATAAATTGATGAGTTTTTGCACTGAAGAGGAAAATGAAATTGTGAGGTAGATTAAGGCAGTTGGAGGTCAAAAGAGAATGATGAGTTTCAGAGGAAAGATTTGTTTGCATATTGGTATACAGAAGAACACTAAAGGGCTAGATGAAAGAATCCAATAGAGAGAGGGAAATGGTGATGTAGGATTGAGGACAGGTTTATATAAATAGTAGTCTTTGATGAAGTAAGATGCAGTTTAAAACTGGAGGGGTTAACATAAGAGTAAGGAATTTCTCCATGGTAACAGGAAGACGAGAAGATTTTGATTACTGAAGCAAATAAGCAATGGAGAAAGAATTGAGAGGATGAAATAACTGCCTTGTTTGCTTCTGTTTTCTTAGTAAAAAAAATCAGTCTATCAGTAGAGAATAACAAGTGAGAAAACGAACATTGGAAGTCAAGAGTTGAAGAAAATATATGAAACTGAAGAGAAACTATGAAAATATGAGAAATCAAATTTCCAAGGAAATTTTGGTAAGATTATGTTTTTTCTTCTTTATTGTTTTTGCATTTTTTCTCCAGGAATTTTTTTTCTTTTTCAATATAGGCAAGAGGTAGTTAAGAGATTAAGTTGCCCTACACCTAGCTTTTTCCAGGAAAGCATGTGGACACATTATCTGTCTTACTATATCTCTCAACAGAAGGCAGTATATTTGACTATGACCCCCTTGTCTGAAATCTATTCCCTCAACTTGAATACACAACAGTGTTCATTCTCAATTTACCTTTCAGCCTCCTACTTTATTCAAATATTCAGAGCTAGGGTTCCTCAGGATTTAATCTTAGCTATTCTTCTCACTGTAAATTTATTCTGTAGACTATATCCACTCCCAAAATACTAGGGTACCATCTATCTTACACACGATGCTTCCTTGTTTCACGACTTTACACCAGTCTTTTTTTTTTCTGAGTCCCAGATCTCAAATTCAACTGCCTCCCCTACATCTGCAGTTGGATGTATAAAAGGACTTAACATGTCCTGAATACTAGGGTAATGTGGACCGTGCTATTAAAATACATACTTGCCTGAGTCCCATCTCCAGAGAATGTGATTCACTCTGATTTAGATCCCAGCACTACATTAATAATAATCATCTTAGGACCCTAGGAAATTTTAGTATATAGCTAGTATTTTTGACAAAAAGTGCTATAATTCAATCACTTTTCTCTATTCCAATTTTCCACATTCCAATATGAACTAAAACATTCTCCTACTTAGATCACTATAATAGCATCTTAAGGATTCTCTTTGCTTTGGCTTCTACTTCCTTTCATTGCACCTGAGTGCCTTTTTTTTTCCTTTTTCCTATTTTTAGTGCATATCTGATCATGTAATGCCAGTGCTGAATATACTTTACTTACAACCCACAGCTTATGTTGAAATCTAAAAACCTTACATAAGGTTTAAAACAAGAGTTTTAATTTGCTGCTTAATTCTTCACCTCCTGCCTTGCCATGCTACCCCCTCTCTGCTATTCTTGACCTTCTATCCACTTTGTCCTTTTTATTTGTTCAAATATGCTCTGTTTATTCTTATCTTGCCCAGGACTTGCTCATGCCAGTCTTTCAGTATGGACCATTAGTGTCCCCCCCATATTTCTTTACCTATATGCCTCCTGTTTATATTCCCTTGGCACTTCCTCCCCTTATCCTGCACACCACACAGTGCTCATCACACGGAATCTATTTGTATTGTGAATAATAATATTAGCAAATATTTACTGAGCACTTAGAATGTGGCAAGCACTATGTTAAGTTCTTTAAAAACACAGTTTCTTGTAAACTACAAAATGATACTTTAAAGTTGTACTATTACTACCCCATTTTAAAGATGAGTTAATTGAGGTGGAAAAAAATTAAACACCTTACCCAAGATTATATGGCCAGTGAATTGTGGGATATACTTTGAAGGTGGAACATTTTACTTCAGAGAACACACTCACAACTCCTAAACACAAGGGCCTAACTATATATATTTTAATTTATTTAATTTTAAATAAAAATCTTACTTGACATGTAATTGTTATACAAAAACTGGATATTTAATGTATATAATATTGTGACTTAGATATAAGCATACACCCTTGAAACTCTAACTGTAACAAAAGTAATAATCATGTCCATCAGGTCCAAAAGTTTTCTCGTAACACTCTGTATTTTTTGTTCTCATTTTTGTTGTTGTTGTTGCTTTGTGGTAAGAACACATGACTTGAGATCTACCCTCATAACACACTTTTTAGGTGTACAATATCGTATTGTTAATGATAGGTACTCTGTTGTACAACAGATCTCTAGAACTCAACAATCTCTAGAACTTAACAACTGAACAGCAATTCCCATTGTCCCTTCATCCAGACTCTACAAACCACCATTTTACTCTCTCCTTCTATGAGTTTGACTTTTTAAGATACTTCATATAAATAGAAGCATGCATATATCCTTCTTTGATTGTCTTCTTTCACTTAATATAATGTTCTCCAGGTTCAGCCATGTTGTCACATCTGGCAGTATTTATTTCTTTTTAAAGGATGAATAATATTCCATTTCATGCATGTACCACATTTTCTTTATCTATTTACCCATTGTTGGGCATTTATGTTGTTTCCATATCTTGGCTATTATTAATAATACTGTAATGAACAGGGAGTTTAGATATCTCTTTGAGATCTCAATTTAATTTTTTTTGGCTATGTACCCAGGGATTAAACGCAGGGGCGTTCTACCTCCGCACTACACCCCTGGCCCTATTTTTTTATACTTTATTTTGAAACCGGGTCTCATGAAGTTGTGGAGGGGCTCACTAAGGAGAGAGAGAGAGAGTGGGAGAGAGCTGAGGCTGGGCGCGAACCCGGATACTCCGGTCTCCGCCTCCCAAAGTACTGGGATTACAAGCGTGTGCCACCACGCCCGGCCTTCCATTTTTAATTTTTTAGGGAACCTGCATGCCATTTTCCAGTTTCTGTACCATTATGCACTCCTGTAAAAAATGTACAAGGGTTCCAATTTTCCTACATCCTTGTAACACTTATTTTCTTTTGCTTTTTTGATAATGTTTATTTTAATGGGTATGTGGTGCTATCTCATTGTAGCTTTGATATGCATTTATCTGATGATTAGTGATGTTGAGCACCTTTTCACATATCCGTGCGTCATTTCATTCATATGCCTTCTTTGGAGAAATGTCCATTCAGGTCTTTTTCTCATTTTTTAATTAGGTTATTTGCTTTTTGTTTTGCTTATTTTTGCTGTTGATAATTGAATTGTAGGAGATCCTTATGCATTTGGAAATTATACCCTTAGTAGATATATGGTTCAAAAATGGTTTTTTGTATTCCATAAGTCAACTTTTTATTAGTTTTGCTTCCTTAGCTATGCAAAAGTTTCTTAGTGTACTGTAGTTCCACTTACTATTTTTGCTTTTGTTGCCTCTGCTTTTGGGCCATTGCCAAACAAAACACTACAGAATTAGTGGTTTGAATTTTGCAAATGTGTTAAATCTTGCAGGTTTGCATATACATTTGATACATTAATTGGTAAAATCACATATAAAAGGATAATGCCCCTTGTTTCCCATCGATAATTGACAAAATTACTCACATTAAATGATTTTGCTGGGCCATAGAACAAGATCTCATTAATATTAATCATAATCCTAAGTAAACACATCTATACTGTTATCTTTCAACTCTACCATAATCTATTCTTTAAAAGCACTGAGCATCAAGAGTGTATTTTTGTCATTAGTTTCTTTTACCAAGCCATGCTACCTTAGAATGCAATCAGCAATTGGGCAATAGTGGGCTTGCCCAAGAACGTCCACAGTTACATTGCAGATGTTAGGTGTCCACAGTTCATGAATTTAAAGCAAAAGCTTACAGATACATGACTGAATGAGAAACACCAATAACCAGGCAACATCTGGGCACTTTCTATAAGCCAGGCAATGTGTTAAGTGCCTTGGATACTTTGCCTCATTTAATTCGACAACATTGAGAGACGTGCCATTATGATAATCCAAGTCTTACAGATGTGGATAACAAGTCTTATAGATAGTGAGGAACTTATTGAAAATCACACAGCTTGCAGCTGGCACAACCAAAGCTAGAAATCCAAAGCCACCAACTTAAAATGTCATGCTTATGTTTATCATGTCATAGCATACTTATAGAGAACATGTGAGTTCCGTCTGGTGAACAGATGGGAAAAGATAGATATCAATGGAGATGCTGAGAGTTTAGGGAATTCTTAAATACCTGAAAGTGAATGGTAATACAGTGAAAAATTTTTTTTCAATATAAAGACTAAGAATATGGATGTTGGCTAGAAATCGGTTTCCCACAGAGCTTAAAAGTAGATCTAAATTCCGCTGACATTTTCATGTGCTCTCTTGTAGAGTTATGTTTTATGTATATATTCTTTTTCTGCAAGACGTATCTGGCCTAATTAAGGTCAGGGGTCATTTGTTACCTTCTGCATTCTATCATATAGCTTCTTGATTTACACTCTTGCTACAGGAGGTTACAGACAGAAATTAGTTCATGGCATGCCCTAGACATAGAAGCCATGAGAAAAGATGAATGTCAGATACTTAGGTTTTACTGACTTCAAAGTAATGGCAGAATTCAAGGAGGAATTGTGGAGGCAGGAAGCTTTCCTATATGGAAAATGCATTCTTATGCATTTAATTAAAATCTAACTAGACAGAGAAGTACTGTATTACCTATAGTTCTAGAAAACGCCACTTTACATATCTTGCTAATTTATTTCTTTTTCAAAAGAGGAGTTTGGCTTTTCTTAGTTTGCTCACACCTGCACATCATATAATGAACTTTGTTTTCCTGATTAAATTTGACATTGTTTCCCTCCTCCATACAATTAAGGACAGAAGGTTGATACACAAGGATTAACGCAGTATTTTTAAAGTAGCTTCATCCATTGAGTGGAATACATAGTTTGAGAAAACAAGATGTTCTTAACAAATATTTACATATAATGCTCTTGTGGTTCCACTGCAAATTTCAAAGTTCATACAATCAACATATATAAAGGTACCTTAATTTTAATCATCTGCCATTAGCCTGAATTTTGAAAGGATGAAAATGGTTCTTCATATTAAGGGAAGCATATATGTATTAATGATAAAGGCACATTACAATGGAAGCCATGTTATTTTTTGTTTCCTGTAATGTCTCTGCTCTTCCAAATCTGCCTCAAATCACCATTTAAACATTCAAAGAACGGTTCTGACAATATAATGATTAACACCTACTCACTTTTCTGTCATCACTATCAAAATGGAAACCAACTCACTTGAGATAGATAAGTATGTGATCAGGGATTAAGATTAGGTTAGAGTCACATTAAAGAACCAGGCTGCATTGATACAGTTAAATACTTTTAATATAGTCTTAACAAAAATATTATCTAGGAGCCCTCTTGAACATAATAAGAGAAAAAAAGGACCTCATATGGAAATGGATTCAATTACCTTGCAACTACTGTTTAAAATTTCTACATCTTTTTTACATGTCAATGCTATTTCTTTTAGTGAATACTCTAACTTTTGGTCAGCCTCCTTGTTCATATTTTCACAGAATTAATTTGCTATTGGTTTATACTTCCCTCAAGCAGAAAATGTACCTGTTGTTATAATATTATCATTAAAATTGTGCACCTAGTATCTAACTTCAAGAAAATTTTAGGCAGCCCCCTTTTAAGTAGCATTTTTCACAGGCAGGGCTGTGAAACATTTTAATATCTGCTCTCAACTCATTCAGGACACAGGCAAAATAATCACCCCATTTGATTTGTAGGCATGTGCTTTCAGAACAGGAACTTCTCCCAATACATTGGTTTTCAAACACATTTTCAATTCTTATTTAGTAGGAGGAACAGAAGACCCCATACCTTATCAGCAATAAATTACTCTCCTGTTAAACTTGCTGCTAAACAAGGAGCTACAGTCCTATTAAAATCCAATTAAACATGCATCACATTTGATAGATATAATTAGAACAACTGTAGAGGGTAAATGGCTCCAAGCACTGTAGCTGGAAGAAATGGAGATCAGTGTTAAAAGGGAAAATAATAGACAATATGTTGGGGATTTGTTGTTGTAATGATACCTTCTTTATTGTGGCGGTTTTATTTATTACCTTTGAGCTATTCTTAATAGTTTCTCGACTTGACAGGGAAATGATTGTTTTGTTTTCACCTTTGTTTCCACTAATAAGGATATGGTGTCTGTTTTCATATGGTAAATCAGACATTGCAGGGATAAAAGAGCAGATCTTGCAATAGTACTCTGGATCTTACAGTGCCTAAACATATTTTAAAATAAAATTTTCAGGTTTTTTAATATTCACTTCTCATTGCCCCATATACAATGCGGGTATAGATCTCTAAGTGTCTTTCTCACAAGGATGTAATCACTAGGAATTGCCAATGTAGATTCTGCAAAGATTAGGTAGATAGATAATGCCGTCCTCGGCTTCCTTATTTATTTGTCCACACTCCCACAGTAGCTGTAACAATTTCTTTTCTGAATTCTTCTCAGTGGTTTTGAGAAATAATTTGTACTACTTATATCCTGCTTTTTTCCAATGAAAAGGTAGAAAGTATTTTTAGACTTTACATGTGGCTCCAAACTAAACCTCCTTTTGTATTGAGGTTAAAAACAAATATTCTAAGCAGAACCACAAACAGTGCAGAACATATATTGGTAAAGAATCGTACTATAAACATAAGCAGGTAGAACATTAATAGAATATTAGAAGTTTATTGGCGCTGAATTTGTAATAGTAAGATTAAAATATTCACATAATGAATATTGTGCTATGAGACAGGGCCAAGTCAAGGAGGACGATGCTTGGGTATTTTTTATGGGTCTTGTCTCACTTGTTGAGTAACAGCTGATTTTACCTATTACACTTTATAAAACCAAAATATTTGACTTTTCTTGAACTTTCTTATCATTGCTGTCCCCAGTCTAAGGCCAGGTATATAATCTTGGAACAATTAACATATCATAGTCTGCATATCTATTCATCTGATGCACCATGCAGAAAAAAATGGATATGAAGAAGTTGGGAATTTGAGGGTTTGGAATTTAGGACTTTAATGTGGTGATATTCCTCTCTCTTTTAACCTTTTCTTCCTCTCTTTCTCTACAATTGACTCCCCTTCCTCTTACCGGGTAGATTATGCCATAGGCAAAAGGAGCCACCAGCAGCTCTCAACTCATTCCAGCATTGCTAGTCCAAAGGAAAAATATTTCCCTGTCAACTGCATAGGGGAAGGACTCAGATTGGCCCTGTTTGGCTCAAGCATACAGTCACTGTGATAAGGATTAGCTTAAAGGATGCCCCACGCCCACTCGTGATTAAGGAGTATTGCATTACTAGAAGTTGGGTTGGAGACAGGGATAAATGTGAAAGACAGAAGCAGCTACAGCAGGTCTGTTTTATGAAGCTACTGCCAGCTAGTCTGGGAGACTTCCCTGTCTTCACAGACTCTCCCTCCAGGCCTTCCCCTGCATCCTCACACATCTGTGGTTCAGTTAACAAACCTTCCTGATTCCTCAGGTACCAGGGAAGGTGGACAGACAATCTGTTTTACTGGGGTTTGCCTTTCTCAGTCCTATTTCTTTCCCTCATTCTCCATACAGTACTTTTTGCTAATTGTGTCACTGTCCATCAGTCTTCCACTGTAACATTTCTTTTTCTTTAATGTGCTTTTATTGGTACATTATTGTCTCGCATCATAATGAAAATCTTGTTGACAGTAACGTACATGCACATAGTTCTTGGTGCCCTCCTACCTCCCCATTCACCCCCCTTCCCAACACAATGTACTGAGATTGACATTGGTATATTCTCATATGTACACTTAGTCAATGGTAGTATTTCCATTAATGAACCTCACTCTTCCCCTCCCCTTCAGTTAGACCACCTCCCTGCCTCCCTGCCTCCTCCACTGTCTGGAGTCCCTCTGGCATCCCAATTATTCCCTAGCTTGCAAATATTAGAGAAAACAAACGACCCTTCACTTTCTGTGATTGGCTGATCTCACTTCACATAATGATCTCCAGGTCCTTCCATTTTCTTGCAAAAGACAAAATTTTGTTCTTCCTTATTGCTGAGTAGAATTTCATTGTATGTACTGTAACATTTCTATAATGAAGCCTTTTCACTGCATGTCTAAGTAGTGAAAGCCACAAAAATTTAAATGCACAATGTGAAATCTTAGGAACTATCAAATTATTTACAGTGTATGAAATATTTAATGGGATAATTAGGCTAACCTACATGCTTAAAAGTAATAATTCATTTTGAGCCAACTTGCTCTTAAGAAACACATTTATTAAAAAATACTTTAAATGGTATGTTGACCCTATAACTGGGTCATTGCTTATTAATTCTGCCTAGAATTATTATAAAGATAGTTTGTGCTATGGTATTTGAGCATTTTATGATGGCCTATAGCATCAGATATGTGAAAGAAGGAAATTAAAAGTAAATCTTGATAGATTCACATATACTTGTTAAAAGCAAATGTGCATTCATTTATCAAACCATATAGGAATTACATATTAACAATTCATATATGCTGACAAATTTTAGATTTAAAGAAAAGCATAAAATCAATTCATATATTTGTCTACATTTGTATTTATCTACATTATGAGAGGTACCTTTATTTTAAATTAATTCATACTATTTCCAAGTTCAAAAGGAAATTTTAAATAAATAACTTTAAGGGAGAAAACATTTTATGAAGAATCACTGAAGCAGGGTAATATTAAAAATGCATTCTTTGAAAATAATTTACATAAAACCTAAGACTTTACATTCTAAATGGATAAATTCTAAACTAATGCATTCTAGAGATATAAATCAACATCCTAATTCCATTTTAACCAATAATTAACTTAAGAAAAAATGGTATGTTAATCTTGTGTGAGATTAGGCATGTTTTCAAATCAAAATTAAAATTTGTGATGTTTAATATTAAAAATTGTTACTTCTAAATAATTAAAAACAAAAATAAATTAACTCAATATTTGGTATTTCTCATCCTACAAAGCTACTGAAACTTTCCTGTCAGAATTAATGTCAGTGTTAATAAAACTAGCATTTAGTGTCTTTATTTCATAACCTGTTTAACTGATGCCAAGTGTGACTTACACTGGAAGTTGGAAGCACTGATTTTTATGTTGACTCTGGTCTCATTTGTTAGTAGTCAACTTGTAGTAGAAGAGGATGTAAAATAATATGGGAAACAGAGATAGGACCAGCAGTTTGGGATAAGGTATATCAAGAATTTGAGAGCCAGGCGTGGTGGCGCACGCGGAGGCGGAGACCGGAGGATCTGGGTTCGCAGCCAGCCTCAGCTACTTAATGAGGCCCTCCGCAACTTCGTGAGACCCGGTTTCAAAATAAAGGATAAAAAAAAAATAGGGCTGGGGGTGTAGCTCGGAGGCAAAATGCCCAGGTACTGCAAAAAAAAAAAAAGAATTTGAAAAATGAGATAAGCCTATTGAGTAGAAGGTTTACTGATTTTCTTAATCATTTTGTCCATACACATGGAATATTAGCAACAAAACAGTGGTTTGGGGGAAGAATATCGTCAATACAATGGGAACTGAGGGAACTGATACATACACACACACACACACACACACACACTCACACACACACACACACACACACACACACACACATACACACAGCAAATATAGCGGATTTATTTCCAATTCTATTTTCTCTTATTCTGAGAATAAAAGTTAATACATATTCATTATAGAAAATAAGCTAAGTAAAAATTTAATAACATAAATTAGCAATTAGTTATAGTCCATCTTTCATAATTAATTCCTATCTTTGAAAGTTACATAACCACAATAAATGTTTGGGAACCCACTCTAAAAATTATGTTGTATGTAATTATCTTAGAGACTTTTGTGGCCGTTTTTCAAATTTAAATAAATTCTAAACATTTTGCTGTAACAGTGCAGTGAAATGATGAGTATTAGTGACAACATAGTAGTTTATTCCCTCACCATAATGCATTTTAAATTACTTTTGTCTTCTTTTCTTCAGTTCATGCTTTTACTACTTTAAGTCAAGTGAAGTCATAATTATGTTTATTTATTATACTCCATATCTGGTTATTTCATTGTTATATTTCAAAAAAATTATTTAAAGAGTAAAAGATTAGAAGTATATAGAAAATTTTAAGCTTCTATTATATATTGGCAATGTGGTATCAATAAAAATTTTAGCCACGCATAGTGGTGCATGCTTGTAATCCCAGGCCTTGGGAGGCTGAGATAGAAGGATCCCAGGTTCATGGCCAGCGTCAGCTACTTGTAAGACCTTCTACAACTTAGTGGGACCCTGTTTCAAAATAAAGAATAAAAATTTGGCCTGGGGGTGGAGCTCAGAGTTAGAATGTCCCTGGGTTCAATCCCCCATACCATAAAAAATAAAAACAAAAAAAATAAATAAAAATTTTAAAAGTCAGATTCTCACCTTGCTTTTAAACTTAGAAATCCTTTATAACTACTATCAGGTGTTTATTTACAAAAATATTTAGTATTTTCTCTATAAATTCTAGTATGAGAAAGAATCACAACCTTTCTCAGGTAAAGAAGTTTACAAGTCAAATCTGGAATTGTCTTATTAACCTTAACCTTAGTAAATGGAAAGTAAGTTTTAAAGCCTAGTATATAGTGAGTAGAGCATTTTGTTCATAATTATAAGAAAACATGGGATATTAAAAAGAGCACAGGATTATGAGTATTCATTTCCAGTCGAATGTCTACCAGTTTCTATCAGTTCTCAGCATGTAGAATCATCTGTTATTTCCTCTGTCTGGGACAATTTGATATCCAACTATTTACTCATTACTATGGAAATACCATGTGTTTTTAGTTTGTTGTCGATTCTGATTGATCGAGACACATACCATGTAAATTTAGGCCTGATCCATGCAGTTTACATTTTGGTCTCCTTCCAATCAACCATCACGAGTGAAGTTTAAAATATATAAGCAAGATGCTGGGCATAGTGGGACATACCTGTATTCTCAGTACTTGGGAGGTTGAGACAGGAGGGTCACAGGCTCAATGCCCACCTCAGTATCTTAGAGAGACCCTGTTTCAAAATAAAAAATAAAAAGGGCTAGAAGTGTAGCTCGGAGATAGAATGTTCTGGGTTCAAGCCCCAGTATCAAATATTATTGGTGTGTGTGTGTGTGTGTGTGTATGTATATATATATGTGTGTGTGTATGTGAGTGTGTGTATATGTATATGTGTATATGTATGTATGTGTGTATGTATGTATATATGTATATGTGTGTATGTATATATGTATGTATATACATATACGTATATGTGTGTGTGTCTCTGTGTGTGTGTGTGTGTGTCTGTGCGTACAATGTTACAATGTTTCACTGCTAAAATGTCTCCAGTGGGTTTCCATGTCACTGGAATAATTTCTAGACTCATTCCTATAGTTAATGAGACTTTCTTGATCCACCTACAATTTGCTCAACATACTCTTAATTCAGGAACTTTTGTTCTTATTTTTCAACTGCCAGGTGTGTAAGTAAATACCTGAGATAATCAATTGATAAAGAGAAAGATTTACTTTAGCTCCCAGCTTCAGCGGTTTCAGTCCATGGTCAGTTGGCCCCATTGCTTCTGGGTGTGTGGCACATGGTGGCAGAGAGTACATGGTGGAACCAAGCTGCTCACCTCATGGACAGGAAGTGAAAAGAGGAAGAGACCAGGATTCCACAATCTCCTTAGAGGCATGTTGCCAGTGACCTAAAGTCTTCCACTAGATACTACATCGTAGAGTTTCTACCACTTCCCAGTATCACCAACCTGGAGACCAAGCCACAACTATAGCACCAGCATTGCTCTTCTCCCAGATATTCACATGGCCCAATGTATCACTTAATAGATTTGTTTGTTTAAATTCCTCTTCCAACCTACATGTCCATTAACAGATGAATGGATTACAAAATTATGGGATATACACACAGTGGAATTCTACTCAATAAAAAAGAACAAAATTATGTCATTTGCAGGAAAATGGATGGACCTGGAGAACATTATGTTAAGTGAGATTAGCCAGTCACAGAAAGTGAAGGGTCATATGTTTTCTCTCATATGGGGAAGCTAAGGAGTAATGGGGATATGAGAGGGACTTCAGATAATGGAGGAGAAACTGCAGTGGAGCCAGGGAGGTGGTCTAGGGGAAGGAGGGGAGGGAGGATCCATGAAGGAATCACTTCCATTGATATTATGTACATATGTGAGAATACCAGTGTCAATCTCAATATCCTGTATGGAGAAGGGGGAGTGAGGAGGGATGTCACTATCACTATGAACTATATTATCATGTGAGACTATAATGCACCAATAAAAGTATAAAAAAGAAAAAATCCTCTTTCTCAATGAGGCTTTCTGTATCCATTCTATCTAAAATAATACTCTCTCTGACATCATCCTCTATTCTTTTTCCCAGCTTCCCCTTTCTTCAGTTTCTTTATCAACAATTGCCATTGCATGCTTATTTATACATTTGGTTACTGTTTATCTTTCCTACTAAGATGTCAACTCCATTAGGTCAGGGACTTTCTGATTGTTTATATCTGTAAGCTAATGCTCAGAGCATGCCCAACATATGGTAGATTTTCAAGAAAATATCCACTATACGGATGAATATTTAAATCCATATGTTCAAAAACATACTTAACCCCTCTAAGGCTCAGTTTTCTCATTTGTGAAATTGGCATAATGATGGCAAATATCCACTCTGCTGAGATTTAGTTATGACTAAATAATATAATGAATATGAAAGTACTTTGAAAATTGCAAAGACAATTTTGTTTCTCTGAGAAAATCTAAATCCTTTGGAGGCACATCTTTACTAAACATATTAGGCTTCCTCCTTTTTTATTTTTAAATTCTAAGAGAATTCTCTTCTCTCATAGTTTCAAAAAGTGACAGAATGATATGATTTAATTAATGATAGATCATAAAATAAGTACAGTACTGATAATCCACATATATTCTCATGGAAACTACATCATCCATCATGAAAAGAAAATTAATAGAGTGATCCTAGACACCTTTATAAGGCTTTAAATAACCATAAATAAAGTTAAAGACTTGGCAGTGTAGTCTATTAGAGCCAGCAAAAAAAAAACTTCTGTAATAAAAAGTATTATTTTCATTAATATTTTAAATAATTCATTATGTAACTATTATTTCTAAAAATTGTGGTACTTATGGTTCTCTATAACTAGAAAGTTTATTCCAAATGAGTAAAAACAAAAGTGAAAAAGTCAATTCTCCATTCATAACTGCTTCCATCTTCTAAGTTCATCCCTCATGAAATCATTCATTGTGCCAATCAATTCTTCTAATAAACAATGGACTACTTATTAATAAAACATACACTAGCTATTCTGGCATAAAAACATTAAAGTTGACTCTTTTAAATGCTTCAAATACTATATCTCAGTGAATAAATAAACAAAAATGATAGAAATCTTGCCATTTTCAAGATAAAGCCTTCATCACCTCTTATACTGTGGTTAAGCCAGTTAACTGGCTTTAATGACTTAAACTCAATGTAAATTCTTGGCAAAGTAAAAATTTTCTAAACCAATACATCTTATTTATCTTATCCTTAAATACATATTTGGAACTAAAAAGTAAATCTTTAAAAATAGCTCTTGTATTCATAGTTTTCTGATATATAGAAATATAAGAATGTGTATAACTTGTGAAAGTTATCAGAAAAATGTTTATATCCAGAAACATTTTTACATTATATACTTTCATGTGAATATGTGATACCTATAAAGTCCATTGGACTTTTTCTTGGAACGATAAATATTTCTTGTTTTAACTTTAAGTACATCAAATATTGTAATGATAAAGATGAATTAGTAATGTTTCTAGTATTGGCAATTAACCAGAGCGGCAATTAATGTAATACCAATAAAAAGCTTCCCTTTACCAATTTAAAATCATCAATATGGGAGTCAAGAAAATTTAAAAATAAGAGGATATATTGAATTTATTTTCAATAAACTAACTCATACTTCAGCTGTGATTTCCCTTAAGAATCATAAAGAATATCAGCCTTTCAGCAAACAAAGAGAAACACAAATATATCTACATATTTCCAAGAGAGAATTACCAAATTGGAGTTAAGCAGAACTCCAATGACAAAATGAAAAAAAAAATTCTATTTTCAAACTGAAAGTTCTTTCTGTGATCATACTCAAGTGCATCACATTAGATCTTACACTAAACTTATAACAACAGATAGAATATTATCGTAGCAAAAATGTAGATAAGTGATATATGTTTGCCTTAGAACACAAATAAATATTGATGTATTAAAGTATGCTTTTTTTATGTTTACAACTTACGTATACATTCTCTCAAACTTTCCTACTTCCTCTGTAGAACTCATGCAACTAACATACAAAGAATTCCTGCCTCCCCAAACCTTGGCAAATTTATAAAAATGCAACATGTTTTTTCAAACAAAACATATAAAAGACATGAAATAATAATTAACACGTGAAATAATAATTAACACAGCATTCCTGGTTGTAGACACATTTAGTTAAACCACCCTCCTTAGATTTTAAGTTACTGTAGTGAGGAAAGCTTATAGGACACAAGCAGAGACCACCTGTGTAAAGGAAATTGTTACTGATGATGCACTAGTTCTTCCGGAAAGCTTAGACAGCATTGAAACATGGCCTTAGAAGACATGCAAACCTGGACTACAGACTTTACCATCTATGAAGCAGCAGTTTCAGGTGATTTTCTTCACATATAACATGGAATAGCACCAAGTTCCCATGGCTGTAGAAAGGATGAAAGCAACTATGCCCAGAGCCAATAATAGCAATTGTTTCTCTAGTCACCTTCATTTACTCAGTGGAAATCATTTATTTGCAATTTTGTCTCCCTTACATAACTGAAATCTATCTGTAGAAAGGATTGTGTCTTTTTGTCATTTTACTGCTAGCAAAAACCCTCTCTAGGAATATCTTGGGCCATCAGTAAATGTATGACACCTTAATTATTCATAATGTTGTGATTTCAAGCCAAGAACACATTGTTTCATTCTTTTAACCATATGTGGTATAATTGCTGCAGTTTTCAAACAATTCTATACATTACCAAGAAATTTTATTTCTACTCTACGTTCTAATATGTATACGATTAATGTAAAATATGTAAAACATTTTGACTGTAGAAATTTCTTTGCAGTATAAATAACCATGAGAAATAAAAAGTGTGTCTACTCTTTTAGATAATGATGGACCATCAACACAAAGCCAGATGGTCAAGATATTCTCTGAAGTCCTATAAGTCAAATTCATATTAACAGGTTAAATATTAAAATTTGCATTTTAAACTGTATTCCTAGGCCAATTAGTCTTATAAATGAGAACTTTTAATATGAAGTTCATAAATGTTGCCCACACAGCAGTATTTTTGGAACAATGTTGCTTAAACCTAATTTCTGAAGATGAACTTAGCAAATAGTTCCAACAAAATTATAGAAAACAACTGATTTTTCTAAGATCCTCTACCAACATCCATAACCCGAGGTAAATTATTTAAACGTTTTAAGTCAATGTTGGGTAAAAATGGGTCCAAAGAAGTTAAAAAAAGTTTAAAACATATTTATTTAAATTCCATAAACATTTATTGGGATTTATTCCATGCCACAGACTATGAATATGGTGCAATCTTTGCCCTGAAGATATTTACAAGCACATACAACTTAAGAAAGGGATTAATAGAGCTCTGCATTAAGTACTCTATCATGATACCACAGAGCATCAGGAGATTAATTCTGCCTTTTGAAAGGAAGATACAAGAAAGTCATGATAAGGGGTATATGCTTAAAATTAATCTTGAAAGATAAATAGAAGTGTGAGAACTAGAGCATTTTGGAAAAGAAAGAGTGTACAATCTTCGGCAATATGAAAAAGAACGATTTGCTTTAAGAAAATGATATGCAGTGCATTCTATTTTGCTAGGGAAAAAAAAAGATAGAGAAGTGTCTGACAGAAAAGACCAGAATCTAATAGTGAATCACCTTATATTTCAAACTAGAAAGCTTAGAACCCAAACTATAAACTGAATTGAAGACTTATATCAAAGTATTTTAAAAATAGGATAGATAATATTAGATTCACATGGTAGAATTCCTCTTGTGATGGTGTTGAGAATGTATTAGGGTACAGGAATTTTGTCAAGTTGAAATATAGGATGAAATATATACATCAAGTTGAAACAAAGGCGTAAGAAAAATGATAAGGTCCGAAACTGAAGTGGTAAATGTTGGCTTGGAGATGAGGAAACAGATATGAGAGATATTTACAGATTAGATGTAATAAGATTGGGTGATAGACTAAGGAAGATAAAAACTAGAGAGAAGTATAGAGACTAGCTAGTTTATAGCTTAGGCAAAAGGATGAATGTAATAGTATTTACTGCTATTACATCATAATATTCAAGGTCTTTCTCCAAGAACACAGAGGCTGCCATTTGTGGGAAGATATGGCCACATGACTTGCTTTTGGCTAATGAAACTCAAGCTGTGGCATGTGCACTTTCCAACAGAAGCTTGATATTCTCCGCAATCTTCTTTCCCTTTGTCACGTGACTAGTGAGGCGAAGTGGCCGCTGCAACAGCGGGGTCCTTTATTAAAGACTGAGAGAAAAATCCACCTGCCAACCCACATAGACATGTAAGATTGATGAAACAAATTCTAGTATTAAACCAGTGGATTTGGGCGTGTTTTATAAATGTTTTGGTTGTTTCCTACTATAGCATGACCTTACTAATATTAAAGTGATGGTGGAATAAGATTAAGTTAGCTATAGCAGAATTTGTACACTGAATGATGAGGTTAGCTATAGACATGAGAAATTACATGTTAGGTGATTATATTGGGAGTTGTCAGATTTATAGAATTTGGTCCTCAATATCAAAATGTAGGCAAGAGATATGAATGGGTGTCGAAGTAATGGAAGCAGACATAATTTTACAGGAAAACATAAGAGTAGTGGAGAAAACCATCCAGGGTAGAGCCATGAGATACACCGACGCTTATTGTGATTTTCCACTGTATCTTGAAGGAAATAATTTGTCGTCAGTTGGTTTAGAGAAATGACATTGTCGGGACTATGTTCAAAGACACTCTGTAGTAGGGATGACTGAGTAAGAATAAGGATTAACTGGTCATTTTAAATTTCTGCATTCTTAGATTAAGTAAATATTTATCCAGAAATTACATCTTTGAAACATGCATTTTCTTCTAGACATGCCCTCCTTTGGCTATCCTAAAATTATGTAATAGGAAAATGGTCAGTATGTGGGATTGTAGTCCCTATTGTATATCCTAGATATACGTAAACTTCATAGCTTCATGGTTCCTACACAGATCCAGAGGAGATGCATGTTTTTTGGAGAAGAAATGCTTCTAAGAGTTGCATGTCCTCGAAAACTGGAATCTGTGTTCTATAGAATACCTCAATACACACGACCATATTCTCAGCAGTTACATAGCGCTACACAGTGTAATGGACATAAAGGAGTATAAGTATGAGTTGCTGACCTCAAAATATTTAGAATTAAGGGAGAGGTTAGGACAAAATTTCTGTGAAGATATACTTTAGGAAACACACACCTTATGCATAACTAGTAAATAAAGCCAAATGACCACAGAGGGCTCTCTTGACTTTCATATTTATTTCTGGCATGTTTAATTCTTTAATGAAACTTTAATGTGATTTTCATTTTTGTTTCATATGTGAATTGCTCTACTCTGTACAAAATTTTAATTGTCTTTACCTTTCCCCTCATTCAGAGGTCAATTATCTAGTTCTGACTCTTTAATTAAACTACTTCAAGATGCTGAGTTTCAATAGCAATTTCTTATTTTCTGCAACATTCACTACTTTGCAAAAAATACTAAGAGTAGCAAAATATCCTATTTTACGTTACCTGTGTAATGCATAAATTATTTGAACCTGGATCAGGAAATACTTTTCATATTTGAATCATCCAGCAAATTATGAAAGGATGAATCATATATTTTGAAAGTCAAAAATAATACTCTATCAATTGAGTGATCACAGTCTGCTGACTCATGGAAGATTTAGAGGAAACAGACCATCTGTTATTTGGATGCATATACACAACAGGCAAGAAGAAGAAAGGCAAGATAACATCTCACAAACGGCATAGGGGGATGTCCACACTACCGAAAGTTGGTTCTTGAAAATAAATGGGAACAGTTCAGAGAAGCTGTTGACCTTGTCTGAGTAAATACAGAAGAGGAAAAAAAAAAAGAAAGAAAGAAACACAAAGTATATAAAATGACCTCAAGTTTAATAAAACAGGAAATCCTCTTATCTGAAACTGCCCTGTAATCCTTATTTGAGTGGAGCAAAAGAAAGATTTATATTTCATACTTTATTTTTCCTTCCCAATTTATAACAATCTAATTCCATTTTAAATTAATACATCCACAGTAATATTTTTCCTATTATACCCCAGTCAGCTGCATGGCTGCCTCTTCTTTTCTGAACAGGTTATAAAACTGTAATTTAAAATGTCATTTTTACTCTAGTTTCCTTTGCTATACAGTAACACAGTTTTTTAAATAGCCTGCAAACAGTAGCAGTTTCCTCCCAATTAAAACTCTGTAGTTATCATTAATTTTATTTTAATCTGATGCTAGCATTTGCCCTGCATATGGATTTCAATCAGAATGTAAAACAGAGAGATTGTGATAAACTGAAAGGAATAAATTGAAAATCTCTTAAATGTTGTGAGAACACATATCAATGCAATGTCATGTGTAGTAACTGCTCTTTTCAGTTAAATCCAACAAGTTTTTGTTGTTTGGTGAGAAGTACTGGGAATTGAACCCACCCAGGTGCATTCAACCTCTGAGCCATGCCCCCAGCTGTCCCATTTTACTTTTTATTTCGGAAAGGGTTTCACTAGGTTAACAAATACTGGCCTTGAACCTGAGATCCTCCTATCTCAGCCTCTCAAGTACTGCATTTACAGGCATATGATACCACATCTGGATAAAAAGATATTTTTTAAATATTATAGTTCTATCTTTTGCAACTGGTGTGGCTAACATTTCTCTAAATTGCATTCTCTGAGAAAACTAATAATAATAAAACAATAAATAGAAATCTTTCATCATCATCAAGCTACCCATTTTGATTGCCACCCAAGAAGTGTACTGTCCTGAACCAAATGCTAGGGGGTAGATATTTTGATTTCGTAATATTCTTAAATATATTCAGTCATTTACTGTATCACCTGGAAATTCTTAAATGCTGACTGGTTTTAAATGGTGGTACTAAATCTGTCTCTGAAGGGCCTTCTGAAACAGAAGAAAAACAGTATAGTCAATATAGTCTGGTAAATGATCATTTCATATTTTTATTTCAAATCTTGTATATCCAGATGTAAAGCATAGCATAACTTTCCAATAACAAAACATTTTTTTAAAAAAATTAAAGATCGGTCTTATCAATTTAGTCAAATTTTCACTTATTTATACAAATATTTACCATCATTATAATAAGCTCTATACTTTTTTCTTGCAAGTACTTATATTTTCACCTCTATCTTAAAACAATAATAAAAGCTAGAGTTCCTTCCATGTCTTAATTTATAGCACTGGCATCTTTGTTTCTCCTTGGTATTTTCAGACCAGTTGCATTTCCTAACACTAAACCAAACATCCACAGATATAAATGACTTCAATTCATTCCATAGTTCTTGAATTCTTATTTCCTCTCTAAACCTTAAGAAAAATCCTTCATCAAATGCTTTTGAAATTTCATAAGTAGGATCTCTTTTCGGCATGATCATGAATCAGATTTTGAGTTACTAATTTAAGTCTCTTTTTCTCCTAAACTACAGGCTCTAATAGGATAGAGGGCACCTCTTTGTTATTCTTAGACACGTACACAATACTAAGAGAGTGCCTATTCCTAGAAGATGAACAAGGTGAAATGATAACTCATCTGTATAGTTTACCAACTGTGGAACTGACTAGAAAATCTGGGACTTTATGATTTTGTGAATTACATTGTCAGAGCTTAGTTATTATCATTTCATCAGATCATTAATGTAAAAAACAAAAATATAAAACGAACTTGTTTTCATTATCTAAATATCTCTTCTTCCCCAAATGACTGGCTGAGAATCTAACGTGCTACAAATACAACCATAGGAGAGGCTGAACAATGTAGTGTAAAGATAAAAATGAATCTCCCAGGATCTTCCCATTCTTTGCCCACTATTCAGTTTCCTTCCTCGGTGTTTACATTCTCTGCAGCTTATTTCATCTTGAAGCCTTTGTTATAGTCATTTACCACTATTTAGGCTTACTTCTGTTATTTATTGAAATGTTTAGACTATTCAACATGAGTCCAAAATATTCTGCACTACTTTTAACCCTTAACTACACAACCTGTTTTCAAGTCAGAAACTCAAAAAATAAATCAGTGTAAATTAAGTTTGCAAATAGGTTATGAAGGATTTTATTTAGCAAGTCCTTTCAAATTTACTTCAAGTTGAACTACTAACTCTGCATTCATAATTACTTAATGAATTCTATTGATAGTAGAAAATCATAGTGACAGTTATACACTGAAATGGATGTTGTCTCTAGTGAGTTATTTTATCCATAAATGCATATGTATGTGTCCTAGTTAATATCCTTTCACGGCCTACTATTTATCAAAATTAAACATATTAGGATGTTATGCTTTGACCTTGTTGCTCCCAACAAAATAATTAATTTACTTAACTGATATATTCAATCTTGTCAAGGGTTTTCTTGTAGCACATAAAAAGGTATTTAAAACAGTTAACCCTGGAAAACATAGAAATATATCATATTCTTTGCCTCAACAAGGTTTTGATACATTAAAAGATCCTAGTGAAAGCAGAATCCATTATTATAGTTAAATACAGGCTAAAAAATCAAAGTGTTGGTATGGAGTTGATCTATTAAATTATTAGTTAAGAATATCCTATTGATGTATATTAAATTTCTATAACTCATAGATGTATAAACTAATGACTCTAAAACATAAATAAATAAACAAATAAATAAAGTCAGTGATCCATGTGATCAGTCTAAACTCCATAGTCAATATACATATCTAGCTCTTAAGATGATACTACTTATTATTGCTTCATATTCAGTGTTTCTAGCAAGCTTGTGAGATTTAAGAAGAAAAGTGTTTAGGAAAATCAATTAGAGGAAAAGTTGAAGGTGTTTTTGAACCCAGAGGCCAAAGCTACTAACTACAAATAGATTCTATGTCTAAAGAGGTATTTGAATAAATGACTGCTTCATTAATAGACAAAATTACTGCATTACTGCTGGTATTTAAGTCATCACATTTTTAAAGTACTTTGATATATTTTTATATAAGAGCTCTAAATATCCACATTCCATTTACCTCCTACAGGCCATTAATTATGTCTCCAGCTATCTATAACCTCTAGCCACTATTAACTTCTTTTGCTGGGAATGCAATATCTAAAAATCCATTACCATGTGGTAAATTAAAAAGAAAGTGTGATGTCTTATTTGAAAAAATTATTGATGTTTGCTTTATTATTGCTTTTTAACATTTTACCTCAATTGTACATGATATTTTTATTACAATGACCAGATTGTGGAAGCACAAAGGGGCTGAAAAGCATTCTAGAACATCTCAATACTACTGAAGGGGATAATCTTACAAAAATAGAAACCCTACTCTCTAAGCCCTAAGAGATTTTATGCAAAACAGGTATTATCAAAAGCAATGACAAATAGCTACATAAAGCCAAGGCTTGCATAAAAATAGGTGTCATCCATCATTACAATGGAGCTACTGAACACCTACTGAGTTCCTGAGAAGCAGTATTATAACAATTAAGTAACCTCACACACTCCAGGGCTCCCTTACATAGATGCTAATTGCTAAATGCTGGGTTAACTGGGAAGTTAACTCAGGAATTAAACAGGAAGTTTAATTCATGAATATTTATTGAGTGCCTACTATGTGTCCAGCAGTGTGCTGCAGAAACCAAGACAGAAAATATGCCTGTAACGCACAATCAAAATGTGGGTTCATGTTCTCAAGAGCATGAGTGACCTGACTTTCTATTCTGGGAAATCCAGGAGGACCTAAAGCTACTCTAGAAGTTCAGGATAGGGACCTATCTTAAATAACATTCTCTCTGTGGAATCTATTTCTAACTCAGAATTCTCCCAAGAAGGAAAATCTGTTGGACCTCAAATTGAATCAATGGTGGGAGTGTTCACATATTTAGGAAACATCAAAGCTTTGTAGAAAACCTGGAAGTTAAAGAAATATGAAATCATCTGTTTTACTCTTCTATAATTAATTGATCAAAAATGTGTCAAAAATTAAATTTATAAATTTAGCCTATTAGTAGTAGACCAGAACAAGTCTGGAGCTTCAAATTTCCAATCCAAAACTCCTTCTACCAAATTCAACTATTCTCAAGAGTCTCAGACCTAAAATTGGCTGACACAATGTAAGATCGAGAAACTCCTAAGTGTAGGATGGTATTATGTGTTTACTAATTAACTACACATAAACAGTTTTAGAAGGAGCTTTTACACCCCAGAAATACAGTCAGCAGCATTTTAAAAATTCTTTGAATTTATGAATGATCCCCAAACTGTTACCTTTCAGGTACCATACTATGAAAGCTGATAGTGATGGTTAAAAAGAACAAGATTTACAGAATAAACAGGATTGTGGTTCTTACAGTACAGACCTTTAACTGGTTATCTTTTCTTAAGTTTTCTTGTGATTCTGACAATGATTTAAAATCAATCTACTGAATATGCTATAATAAAATATCAGTAAGAGATCTATTTTCATCTGCCACACTGCTCTTCTCGCAATTATTTCAGGGTAAGCACTTTTTTGGTGCCACATTATTTTAATTTTTTTATCATTCAATTTTTTTTGCATTGTAATTATACATTTTGATATATGTCAGGGTATCAACATCATACATGCACACATTGCTCATTTAGCCCTATCTCTAATCCCAGCCTATTCCTTCCCTCTTCCCTCCCTTTCATGCTCCAGATAGTGATTGAGTCTTGTAAGTTTGTGTATGTACATCAGCACTTTTGTTTAAGTGCTCCATTACTTTTTCTTAACCGCAAAACAGAGAGTTTGTGAGTGACTTGGCTGGGTAGCTCTTATAAATACTAGTAGCACTTACACTTTCATAGTTATTCCCTACAGGAAGACCTCAGAAAAGCATGGTTAACAAACTAGAATTTTTCGGTGCCTAAAAAGAAAAACTTCAGCAGTATCAGAGGGCCTTCTCTTTTGGAATATATAACCATGAAAAGTGAGAGAAAATAATCTTTTGACTTATCTCTTACTTTGATTTTTTAAAACAAAAAAGTCTCAATATTTGCAAATCACAAAGTTTTCATTTTATGAATAAAATGGAAAAATATTATTGGCTTAATTCAGATCCTCTGTTTCCTTAGAAGAAACTGCAATGAATATAATCCATGGGCAATTTACAAGTTTAGATACAACTCATTAATATAGATGCACTACAAATTTAAACCCCAAAGAGGCAATCAGTGACGCTATCTCGATCATACATTACAGGTAATGCATCACAAAATATAGAAACAATGATTAAGTTAGTATGGCCAGAAATTTTTCAAGAAAAATTTTTCAAAGTTGTAGTGTAATTGGTGACACCGTCTTCATCATCTACCACAGGTAATGCTTCACAAAATATAGAAAAGCTGATTAAATCATATGGCAAGAAATTCTTTTCAAGGAAGTTGATTATAAAAGTTATGTTTGAACAAACCTATGTTAAACTAAAACACATAGGGAAGTGGAGAAAAAAGACAAATGGTTTTATTCACTCATTTAAATGTTTAAAACTAGCCAGGCATGGTGACACACACTTGTAATCCGAGTACTTGGGAGGCTGAAACAGGAGGATCTGGGTTCCCAGCCAGCCTCAGCTACTTAGTGAGGCCCTCTGCAACTTAGTGAGACTCTGTTTCAAAATAAAGAATAAAAAAAATAGGGTTGGGGGTGTAGCTTGAAGGTATAATGCTCCTGGGTTCAATCCCCAGTACCACAAAAATAAATAAATAAATAAATAAATAAATAAATAAATGTTTAAAACTAAATGTAATTGTGTATGTGTATATATGTGTGTGTGTGTGTGTGTGTGTGTGTGTGTGTGTATTTTATATGACATAAAATGTAAAATACCTTAAAATATTAACAGAAATATCAGTGTCTACTTTTAAGAGAGTATAAACATTTATAGTTCACATTAACCCATTGTGATTTTGTATAATAACTAATGCTATGTATAAAACAAGCCAAGGAAATTTGCTAGGCCATTTTACTAATTATTTATCTACATCTTCAAGTCCATACTTGTAATTTTTATTCTTCTTATATTGAAAGATATCTTCTCATTTTTGAACATTCAGAAAATACAGAAAGAAGAACCTTTTTATTTCCAGTGTTCTTCTATGCCTGATCAGAAATAATCCTAATCTGCACAATTCCCTGTCTGGACCTTTTTCCATTATGTTTTGTAGAGAAATCCACATTTTATTAAACTTTGTTTAAAAACACAATTTTATTTATTTATCTATTTATTTTGCAGTACTGGGCATTGAACCCAGGGGCATTCTACCTCCGAACTACACCCCCAGCCCTATTTTTTATTCTTTATTTTGAAATAGGGTGTCATTAAGTTGTGGAGGCCTCACTAAGTAGCTGAGGCTGGCTGCGAACCCGGATCCTCCAGTCTCAGCTTTCCAAGTACTGGGATTACAAGCATGTGCCACCATATCCAGCTGAAAACACAATTTTAAATGCTGGTATAATATTTCATTAGTTAACATTATTTAGTTTCTCCAATATTACTACTCTGAAAGTTATCATAAATACATTTTGCATATTTCTTACATGTGTCCATGATTATTTCCCTAACTCAGTTTCCAAGGAGAAAGTAGATGGTTTAAGGAGTTTTACCACTACTTCCAGTAAGTACTTCCAATAAGCTTGGCTTCCAATAAGCACTAAAGGAAGAATTAAGTGGTGCATAAACTGATCCCTTAGTCATTGACATCAACTCTAAAATAAGTGACTCAATCAAAGCCCCAAAATGTCTATCATGAGAAAAGTTTCATGAACAAATTGGGGATACTAAGCTCTGGCCTCATATAAAGCAGTTAACCATAAATGGCATGTACAGGATGTTCTCAGCTAATATCTGAGAGGAAAGGAAAACAGAAGTTATTGTTACCTACGCACAGTGTATTGAGTCTCTAAAATGGACAAGGTCAGTGCGCATGATACCTCTCACACATGTTTTCTTAGGCCATTATTGGAACTCTGAAAATTCAAAGAGAGCGAGCTGCTTTTTCATCAAGAAGATAACAATTCTGTGCTTTGACCCAGATTGTAGAAACTGAGGAAGGCCATACAAACTTCCCATCCCCTATCTATGTATGGATTTTTTTCTCCATAAAATGAAATATGAAAAGGCAACCAGGGGATTTTCTTTTTTTCTCCTCAATGTAGTTGTATTGCATTATTTTTCATGGAATGTCTTTTGTGTGTGGGGGAAGGATACTGGGTGTCGAATCCAGGGGTGTTCTACTACTGAGCCACACCCCCAGCTCTTTTATTTATTTATTTTTTTATTTATTTATCTTTTTTTTGCGGTACCGGGGATTGAACCCAGGGGCGTTCTACCTCCGATCTACACCCACGGCCCTATTTTTTATACTTTATTTTGAAACCGGGTCTCACGAAGTTTCAGAGGACCTCACTAAGTAGCTGAGGCTGGCCGTGAACCCGGATCCTCCGGTCTCAGCCTCCCAAGTACTGAGATTACAAGCGTGCGCCACCATGCCCGGCTCTTTTATTTTTTATTTTGAAACAGGGTCTTGCTAAATTATAGGCACTGGCTTTGAACCTGTGACGCGCCCGTCTCAGCCTCTCAAGAACTGGAATTACAGGCGTGAGTCACCACACCCAGCTCATGAAATGTCTTATACCCTGATAAAAGTCTATCTTTCAGTCTTTGTTTTCAGAGCCACTTGTTTATTGTTCAACCTTTTCTGTTCTTAAAAAATATATTAGTTGGCAAGGTGGATAAGTTTCTATCTGGACCTGCCAGACAAATGCTATTACAATTTAGACCATGAAATATAACTTTTTTCCCACTTTCAAAAAAATTGTTGTAAAATACACATAACATAAAATTTATCATCTTAGCATTTTTAAGTGAATCAGTATTAAATACATTCATAATGTTGTGCAATCATCGCTACCATCCATCCTTTAACTTTTATTAATACAGAACAAAAGCGCTTAGAATTGAATGCAAATTAGCAGCTCCCATTATGAAAAAGTTTTAAAACTGCACTCCGCATTGGCAAGCACATGATGACTTCAATGTAGCGAGGTCAAGATACTATTAAAGTCAATGCTATTTTATTGATTAATTTGATGTAGCTATGCAATAACAAAAGTTAAAGGAGGAGATGCTATCTATAAAAAAACATCGAATTTTGATTGTTTTCCCAGAAACTGACACTAATTTCAATGTTTTTCAGTAGATATCTTTTTCTTTAAAAAAAAGGAAAGTTTGTATACTAGAAGCATGCTGTTTAACTCAGTGTTAACTTCTAGGAAGGAAATGCCAGAATATTTAATAAAAAGTATATTTACAATTATCTAAAGTATGAGGGAAATCCTTCCAGAAAGAACACATCTCCAATATCTGTTTCAAAATAAAAAATGAAAAGGTCTGGGGGAGTAGCTTGGAGGTAGAATACCCCTGGGTTCAATCCCCCCACCCTCGTACCCAAAGCAAAACAATAACAACAAAAAAGCACAAAGCTCTTATTATATGTGATGTGATTATCCAAAAAGCCCCCCAAGGTTCTGAATAAAATGGTGTTGAGTACTATTAACATTGCAAACTGAGACTTCTTAGAAAGTACAGAAGTCACTGTCAGGAGCAAAGGAATATTCAGAGATAAGGAAACACATCATATTTTTATTTATTATCAATTCAAATAATGTGCTCCTATAAAAACATCAGTTTACGATGCTATGTTGAGGTCTCCCATTCTTTTTCTTTGCTAAAAATTTGTAGATCTAGTCTCTGTCATAAAGGTGTCTCAAAAATATAACAAAAACAATTGCTTTCTGTGAGATCCTATTAGGTGTTAAAAACCCAAGGACAAGTAAAATTAATTCTTTTTTTCTCCACTTATTCACGTTTCAATGTTCTATTGATTAGATAAGTATTTGGGTGGTAAATGTATGTGAAGATGTGTATGTGGAATTACAACAAGATAGAGGAAAAGGGGAAGCACAATTTGGGATTTTTCCCAAATGCTTACATAAAACTAGATAAAGCACATAAATGGCAAAATAAAAAACACATGTAAAATGTTTTTTGTTTTGTTTTGTTTTGTTTTTTGGCGGTACAGGGGATTGAACCCAGGGGCTTCTACCTCCAAGCTACACCCCCGGCCCTATTTTTTATACTTTATTTTGAAACCGGGTCTCACGAAGTTGTAGAGGGCCTCACTAAGTAGCTCAGGCTGGCCGCGAACCCGGATCCTCCGGTCTCCGCCTCCCAAGTACTGGGATTACAAGCGTGAGCCACCACGCCCGGCTATGTAGAATGTTTTTAACTTAAACAGGTGGCAAATAATACAACAAACCTAACTCACACGACCATTAAAATCCATATCTCATCGTCACACCTGTGAAAAAGTGAAGAGAAGCAAGAGAGTGTCTGATGGACCCGCATTGACCTGGAGCTGTTCCCTAGATAGTGTAAGGGAGGCAGATGGTGCTTGCCCTTTTATACTCTTTGTGATGGTGGTAAAATACTTAAAAATTAGTGGCCTGGAACTTGGGTCCTGCAGCCTCAGCCTTCTGTGTAGTTGGGTTTACAGGTGTGCACCACAGCGCCTGACTACTACAGTTTTTTGATACCTTTCTTCTCCTTCATAGATACATTCTTCCTACAGCTAACAAAACAGTCTTCTTCCTTTGTGATTGTTTATTCATTCTTACCCTATTGCTCTCCATGATTCAATCACACTGGTTCTCCCCTCCCTCTTCTGAAGCATTGAACATATTTCATTACTTTTCCCTGGGTCTCCATGAATATGGTTTTTAAGATTCCAGGCTTCATTCAACCAGCAAATATTTATTTTTATGTGCTTACTAAATTAAGCCCTATGTTAAAAAAGAATGATAAAAGCCGGGCGTGGTGGCGCACACTTGTAATCCCAGTACTTGGGAGGCTGAGACCAGAGGATCTGGGTTCGTGGCCAACCTCAGCTACTTAGTGAGGCCCTCCGCAACTTAGTGAAACCCTGTTTTAAAATTTAACCTCTGGTACTAATACAGGATCTACAATAAATTTAAAAGTTGGTTTGATGTTGGATTGAATCTACATTTTAGCAGAAGCGAAGCATTCCCAAATAATGTATAACTTATACATCAATGCAGGTTTGAAATGAAACTTCGATACAACCAGCCTTCGTTGTAACACACACACCACTGAACCAGTCTGAAATAAAGTTTTTCTTCTTGTTAAAAAAAAAGAATTAAAAATAGGGCTGGGGGTGTAGCTCTGAGGTAGAATACCTCTGGGTTCCATCCCCAGTAGCGCAAAAATAAAAAAGAATGATAAAATGATGAATAGAAATGGTCCTCATGGAATTTACAGTTCATTTACGGAAATAAAAAGATCAAATATTTAGAACAATGGGTGAAGAGTGTTACTGAAAGTAATGTATTCCTTACTGGGTTCCTGTCTGTGGAAGTATAAAGAATAACATTCCCAGACAACAGAAAGGGAGCAGAGAGTTTATTGTAAAGAGATCTGGAGGGTAAAAGAGGCAGGTAAAAAAGATCACCCTTGCAGGCGGCGGGGACTCTAGTGTCTAGCAGCTGCCTCTGGCCTCTACTTGGGAGTAGCTCAAGCCAAGCACCATCCATTGCACACTGCTTTCTCCCAAAATTCCTACCTGTCTATTGTCCTTCTACCTCCTCATTACTAGGGCTAATATGAAGCACTGAGACTCTAGGGGATTAAGAAGCACAGCGCTGTGGACACTAGTGGTCCAGCAGGCAACATCCATCTGTGTTCCCCTCTACAGAGACTGAAGAAACTAAACACCCTGTTCACGGGCTTCCTCAGACTTAGGAATGCTGGCATAATACAGTTTTGGCCAATGAGACAATGTGGAGTGTTCACTGGAAGAGCGACGTCTAGGACAGCTTCTGATTTATTATAAAAGAAATAGATCTGCCTGGCTGCCTGCCTTTCCCCCTTTTTCCTTGATTGGAATTTAGAAGTTCTCTGTCACTCTGAGGGAAGGCCAAGAGATTTATATAGTTGCCAATCCAGGATCTTGATCAGATTGAGCCGTTGGAAAGCTGACTAGCCAAACTAAGAATCTCAGATGAGCCTCTCATTCGTTAAGCCATCATCAAATTTTCTATTTCTAGGTCATACACACAGTCTCCAATATGTATATTTCCTATTGGAAAAGAGAATGGCTTACATAAATTTATTTTGCTGTTAATATGCCTTAAATCTATTTATTCATTAACTAAATTTTGTATTTTAAGAAGAAGAAAAATCTATATTATTCACCTAATATATTTTACAGAGATATCATTTTCCATTACTCATAAAGAATATGTTCTTTTAACTTAATGATGACTGTTTTTATAAAGGAAAAAGTTTAGTATTCAAAATAAAAATAAGAATGTAACAATATATGAAATATTTTAGATACTAAAAATTTTGGCTGTATGTAACATAAATTACTTTTTCTCAATCTATGTATTTAAACATATGTATGTGTGTTTAAATAGAATCACTTAACTCTACTGTGACACTGATTTTATGACATGAAATTTCTTTTTATTCTTTATTTAAGTAAATAGTATAAGTTGCCTGATTCCTTTAAAGAATTCTGAATGTAAACAAGTTCCGTAAGATAAAAGCTGCCAGACACTGAAGATAATTTGCATTCATCGACTCTGTAGAGGAGCTGGATAAAGGCTCATTTTTTAAATGGAGCACAATTCAAAACTATAGACTAGACAAATCAATAATTCCTTATACATGTCAGATGAAGTAATTATCCTGGCTAGCTAATTGCCTTTAAGAAAAATATCTCACAAAACTAAAGCTTTTAGAAGTATAAATGAAAAATACCTTTTTATTTGCCTGTAACTCTGAAACCAAAGTCTGAATATCTTAATTTGTATATTTATTCTTCAAATTGCATTTTATCACTACTTTTTAAAGAATTTCTACAAGCTGCTGAACTTAGAACACAGTTGAACTTTGCAAATAAATAATCGACCCACTGTTCTTTGCAAAGATATGCAAGGGTGCTTCCTAAGTGGACAGGACTATGCATTTGGAGGAAATGATACAGAGAAGCCAGAGACTCTGACTGCTTCTTTAAAATTCTTGAAAAAATAAAATCTATGTAAAGAGAGGGCATTATCTTATCTGTAAAAATCGCTCATTATTTAAATTGCTGAAATATTTATTCTTCAATACTTATCCAACTTGCAAAATATTTAAGTATAATGGTGAAGCTAAAGGAAGTGTTTCTTAAGGAAACTCACAAATTGTCTTTTATATTAGTTTTTAGGTGATGCACTACCTCTTAGGTTCATACCACTCCTCCATAAGAAAGCACACCGTCAATTAAACTATGGGAGTATGCGTTTTACCTACTGAATTCGAAGGACAATGATGCCAGATGTAATTGTTTTAGATTCTCTAAACTATTCCTTTGTGTCTCAAAACTCCTAAATGGCCACATATTAACAAGTCACAAACTGAATGAACACTGGGAAACTTAGCCTCATTACATTGCCATTATTGAATATTAAGAGGTAAATCATCTGATTTCAGCATTGTCTTGACTAATTCAAATAACAGAGCTGAGTTTTGTTCACTGTTTATCTTGCAAAGGCCATACCAATTTAATATGGTCAATTTTTTTTCTAGTCAGATGTGACTGGCCTGTGGCACCCATTGATTGACAAGTAATCCACACTCACAACTTACCTTTAAAAGAAAAAAGGGATTTTTATCATTTATTTCTATATTTATATTTTCTTTTTATTGAAGCTTACATTTGAAGTGCCCTGGGAGTCTTTGATATCTTATCTCTTCTTTCCTTAGACTGCCTGCAATTCAGTTGCAAAATACTCATTCTCTCCCAACCTTTTTTTCCTTTCTTTCTTTTTAACTTCTCACTCCCAGACAAACTACATCAACCTTCTTTCCTGGCACTTTTAGCCAAGAATGAGCAGTATAGTTAACACAACTGGAGAAGCCTGTCTGCAGTAGAAGCAACCTGGTTTTCCTTTTTCTCTTTGAATTCTTTTTAATCTTGGTCATGCAGCAAAGCATTTTCACACAAGCAATTTTTGTGTGTGCAGCTGAGGCATAAATAGTTAACTTGGAAGATTTGTGAAAAAAATGTGGCAAGAGCCCAAGATTCAGAATATTAATATTTCTCTCTTGGTTTGGGGATGGAAAAGCAGTGTGACCTTCTGCAAGTAGCCAGGCCATAATTTCAGCTGCTTCTAAGGATTAATTTTTTTCTCATATCCTCACAATGTGGAGAATCAGCACAAATTGTCCCTATAAGCAACCTCCTCCAGGGGTTAGAGCCAATAAATGCTCACAGGTAGATAGAACCTTAGCCCTCGTTGACTTGGATTTGTTGGGGTTTTTTTGTTAGTCTGAGTTCTGGAGTACTTGTTTCCTTGAGAATATTCTTGGATCTTCTCAGGAGATATGGGAGAGGCCAAACATTGAGAGCTTAAGATAGGGGAGCACATTTCTATAAGACTAATTCCAATTACCTGATACACAACTTTTACTTCAAAATTTAAGCAAGATCAATTCTAACAATTATTTACTTGGAAATCCTCTATTTTATGTTTCTCAGCTTCCATAGCTTACGCAAAATAATTACAAATATTGTTTCCCTGGTTCTCTGTATGGTTGCAGGACATCAGCGTCCAATTTATTCATTCCGTATTTGTCTCACTATGGAAAGGCCCTACTCTTCTCCAGGTCTATCTGTGGCGGCCAATGCAGTGCAGTTCAAACACCAAACCTCCATGCCTGTGTAGTCCCTGCAAAGCCACCTCCAGGAGATGTCAATATCTCAGTGAGTCACTGCCACACTGTGCTTGCCTGCATGGAAACCACTCTGGCATGTCAATACTGCAGAGCTGTTGGAGTCTGCAAAAAAAAAAAAAGAGCTGTGACCTCTGAGGTCTTAATGCCAAAAGAAACACACTGCACTCTCCACCTGTGTGGAGAAAGGATCCCGTGTTCCTAACTGTGCTCTGAATCCCTGGGCAGTCCCTTGACTTTCAGAGATTTTAATAAAAGAAAAAAAAAACTGTATCTGCACTTTCTACCAACTCCCTCTCCTCTAAACTAAGCTCATGTTGGAGATGATTGACCTAGAAATATTGTAATAACTCACAGTGGATTGCTCAGTTGCCCCTTCCACCTCTCTTTTCTATTGGAACCTGCTAAAACTTTGTTTTGTAGGTGTTGCATGCCTAGATTCTACCTTTACTGGTGATGAGGTGTTTCCCAAGAGGATTCACAGTTCCTCAATGTAAATAGTTCATAGCTAGACCTGGACCTCAGCCTTCAGTGGGACTCCTATTTGCATGGATTCTAGGGCAAGCAAACTCAGGTTGAAGCTGACATAGAGCATTGAGATCCAGACAGATGAAAGTAAGTTGCCCTAATTCCCACAGCCAATGGCAGGACAAGAAAGCCACAATTTACAGTGGCACACAATTTCTAAGAAAATTGTGGCCAACATCTCTTAAAAAGAATTCATCCCGTAAATTTGCCACCAAATTATATCAGAGTCACTTCGAAAGTGGAACCAATAAGAAACAGATTTCAGGAGACAAGTATATTCTCAGTTGTCACCTACATCCTTTTGCATTTCCAGGACTCCATCCAGGTGACCACATTCATTTAGTTGTCATGTCTCTTTAGGCTACGCTTGGCTGTGAAAGATTCTCAGCCTTCGTTTTTCATGACTTTGAGAGTTTTTAGAGCATACTCTTGAGGTATTTTATAGGATGCTCCTTTATTAGGACTTGTCTGATGTTTTTACTCATGATCAGACTGGGGTTATGGGCTTTAGTGAGAAAGATCCCAGAGATAATGTGTCATTTTCATCATATTGTATCAAAGGTATATACTATCGACATGACTTATGATGTTGATGCTGACCATGATCACTCCCTGATGTAGTGTTTTGAAGTTTCTCTACTGTAAAGTTATTTTCCCCTCATTCCTGTACTTTATTCTTTGGAAGAAAATCATTCTGCATACAACACAGTTAAGGAGGAAGGAGTTTGTTTCCCTGCCTTTCAGTAGAGAATCTAAATAATGTAAAATTCTCTGTGGAAGATTTATCTCCCTACACACAAGTACTTATTAATCAAGTCATTTGTTTTTATCAGTATACATTCATGGATACTTATTTTTTATAATTTGCACTATAATCCAGTGCTACTTTATTATTCTAATTGTTTCAGTTTGGGCCATTAGGAGCTTTTTCCATTAGCTCATGCACTTTCCAACATCCCCTAATAATGCGATGTTTTTATTTTGTTTTTCTTTTGGCACTCTCTTACTTCCTGGCATAACCAGATTCTCTAGGTTCAACTTAAATATTTCCTTCCTTAGTCCTAGAATTGGCCATTGCTCCAAGGAGTCCTGGTTCTTTATGGTGAAACATGTTATTTGTAACTGAGATATAGATCCTAGGTGAGCATATTGTTATTGGTAGCAGGGGTCATTTCTTTCAGCTGATAGAGCAAAGAAGTATATGCTTGTGTACTAACCAGTTGTAAGGAGGCTGGTCAGGGGCCAGCTGTAGTTGCAGGCATGAGATCCCCAGGATGAAGAAAGCACACAGAGGTGCCATTCAGAGGAGAACAAACAGCAAACAGCAACTTTATTCTGCAGACCCATTCCTTATATAGGGTTATGCACAAAATGGCACACGTTCACATCAGCATGACGTGCTCATGTGCAATATGTGAGCGCACCTGCTATTATACGGGAGGTGCGTGCACCTGCGACTGTGTGGGGAATGTGCCTACCTGAGACTGTGTGGGATGTGCACACCTGCAGCTGCATGGGGTACTGCCATCACTGCCAGCCTGTATTCTGCCTGTATCCCCACACTTCACCCCCTACTGGGTGGCAGTGCACGACTTGACCAAGAGAGCATTGCATTGGGCCCAAAGACCAAAATAGCCCATCAGGATGTATTTAAAGCTTCTGCAATATGTTGGGCTAAGGCTTCCACCTGTAGCTCTACATCTATGATACCACTCCCCCCTGCAATAATCAAAGCTAACATAATTCTTGGGGCAACCATCCAATCATTCGATTGGTCACAGACCAGTTCACCTGTTCTATACAAAAAGGTGCTATGCTTACAAGCTCTGCACGTTTCACCATTAACCAGCCCCACCCATTTTCGATAGCATATGGTCTCGGTGCAACTAATCTTCAATTATGTGGTGGCGTTCATCCCATTCTGGACTGCTGTGATTCCAAATTTGCAAGGTAGTCCAGTTATCTGGAGTAGTGGAGGCAATTCACCATGGGAGGCCTTTGGCTGCCTCCACTGATAGCTCAGTATAGACCCAGCAATGGGAGGTGTTATGCAGTCTTGCAAAGGAGTGTGCCCAGGAAAGCAGGCTATTCCCTGCTGCTAACCTGGACGGTAGGACAGGGAAGAAAGATAAACCATTACAGATAAGTCCTTCCTTTCTGGAAGGATGCAATTGGGCCCTCTGTCCCAGGCCCCATGGCTTCAGGAGAGCAACTCATGGCTTCTGAGAAGCCTGTACTCAACAGGGCCACTCTCAGACATCTTGCCATCCCGGGGCCAAAGGTTTGGGTACAGGGAGTAAGAGGGCTTCTCCTCTCACCTCTAGTCACACCTGGGAGTCTTCTGAGCTCTCTATTACCCTTAAAGTATGGGACATTCCTGATATTACTTTGGGAGTCTTCTGAGATCCCTTCCTCACAGAGATTTGGGGCATCTCCCACTTCTGTGGGTTCCAAGGGAGCTGTAGCTCGGAACTGTACTAGCTCCAGCAGAATATATAGCTGCTCAACAAAGGACTACTAGAAAACTGTGCTCATTGCTCTAAATATGCACCCCACTTTTTCAGAGTGGGCATTTGGACTATCCCTGTCCAAGGGGTCTGACTGAAGGACCTCAACCAACCTTCAAGAGGGTAGGTGGTCTGCACCATCACTGATCCAGTACCTGTAATGGGCTCACAAGCTAAAAGAACAGCATATACGGCCCCTACCCTTTTCCATAGCTGTGACTAAAATCCAATTGGGCTATCTCTAGTGCATTGTTTCTGCCATTACCCCCAAAGACCCAGATACAGCTATACATGTTGGACCGTTCTCCATCTATCACTGCTTCGGGTATCACCTCTTTCTTATCTGACCAGACAACTCCCAAGAATTTGACAGAATACCCAGTTACCTGGACCTTGCCTTCATTGACAGTCCACCCCCATTCCTGGAGAGCAGCTCAGAGGTGCATGCAGCTGCTTCTAACTCTGTAAGATAATCAGAGGTTAGCATAACATCATCAATACAATGGTACAATCGTACAGCCTCAGGCTTCTGCCAAAAGGCTAAATCCTGTGCCACCCGGCTATGACATGCCTCAGGCTTCTGCCAAGAGGCTATAATGTACTGGAGCTCTCCAGTTCATGTGATAGGTGATCCATCAGTTCTGAAATGTTGGGTATTGCTGCATGCAAAGGCAGTGTCACTTTATTAAACTCCCAATAGTCCACTGTCATGTGCCAGGAACCATCAGATTTTTGGACTGGCCACATGGGAGAGTTGCATGGCCTGTAAGGTGAATTACACTTGCCTCTTCTAGCTTTAGTATCATTTGTCCAATTTCCTCATGTCCCTTTGGTAACTTGTACTGTGGTACATTCATATATCCTCTAGTAATAGTCTTTACCACATGTACCCATAGCCAGAATTCTCTAATAGTTGTCTGCACAGTCAATACCTGTAATACATCCACCCCCAGGATATATTTAGCTATGCAAGCTATATCCATATCCAGGACATGTTGCACATTGCAGGGGAACCAGTAAATAGTTAATTCTGATAGTTCTCAGGTCAGCCAGTTCCCCCACCAACCAGGTACCTTGGCCAAGTCTCTAGTCTATATGTGCACTGGAAGGTGTGACTCCAGCACTTTCAAAGCCTCCCAGACTTCTTCTGGCTGGGGACATACCTCGTCCCATTCTGGCTGGGGATGAGCACCATCCCAATCCTCTGGTGGGGTCCATGCTGCCAGATATTCTGCTACTGGGAACCACAGAAAGACCAGCAGCCACATTCTCTTCACCCTGGGATGTTCCTCCTGGAGCTGCTTCTCTGGAGGGGCCCTGGGGACACTCACTGTATCCTGCCAACTATGCCAATTGTCAGAGGCCCAGTCAGGGGCCAGCTGTGGTTGCAGGCGGTGAGATTCCTAGCAGGAAGAAAGCACTTGGATCCATCATCTGGAAGAGAACAAATAGCAAAAGTAACTTTTTTCTGCAGACCCATTCCTTATACAGGGTTCTGCACACAGTGGCACACATTCATGTTCATGTGACATGCGCATGTCCATTACACTTTGTTTAGTCATTGAACATAACTATATGCAATGCGCATGCACAAGATGTGAGCCTGTATGAGATGCATGCATGTCCGCAGCTGCACTGGGTCATGCCACCACCGCTGCCCTGTATTCCACCTGGGTCCCCACACCAGTGCACATATGCATATCTACAAATATATCCATAAGTAACCGTATTAATGTGGAATATGGGTTCTTACTGTCAATAGTCAATTTGAATTTCTTCCACCTCCCAATCTGTATTCCTTTCACATTTCTGAAGATCTTTTTCCTTTCACCCAGGGTATATTTTATGTCTCTGAATCATCTCTTTAGATGAGGTTGGCTCATCTAAGTGACATTATGCAGGGAACTTCCCAAGACATACCACCAACAGTTGGTAGCTTCTAATCAAAGGCCTAGAGTAAGTGAAACAACTCATAGATACCCAAAATTGAGAGAGATGAGGAAGACAGCCTGACAAGTAGCCCTAACACTTAGGACACAAACCCAGAAGAAGTGGAATCAATGGTGACTGTGGTCAATGAAGTTGTGAATGTGCTCGTTCATAGCCATTCATTGTTCTTTTAGACCTGTATTCCTTTTCATATCTTGATTGCCCTGACTAGAATTCCCTAAAGAAACTAAAAAACTATTCCATCTGGTAAATTTCCTTTTCCCACTTTGTATTCTCTCTTCCATCTTCACAACGTTAGTTAACTGTAACTGTTCCAGTGATGGTTTTCTCAGTATCTTTCCTGAAATAGGCATGTGTAGTGTCCATTCCCATTTTTTTTTGTGTGTGGTAAGTGACTTTCTTGTAGTGTCTATCTTATTGTACCATAATTATGTATGTAAATGTCTTTGTCTTGCAAAAAGTGAATTGTCTGGAGTCATTTACCTTCAAGTCTAAAACAATATCTGGCACATAAAGGCATTTTAAAAATCTCTATGAATTGAGTGATTGAATGGACTTATTAATTAGTGAAGAGAATATCCATTGTTATGTAGTGGTTAAAAGGGAAATTATATACATGTATTTGAAAGTGAAACACAGACCAGTTATATCAAGGCTGTTAACCCTGAAAAGTTTCTGATCACAAACTATCTATTGCACTTAACTGTCATAAAGCCCTAAATTCACCATTAAATTTCTCAGTATTTGGGAGGCCGAAACAGGAAGATCACAGGTTTGAGGCCTGCTTCAGCAATTTAACTGTTTCAAAATAAAAAGGGCTGGGGGTATGGCCCTGAGGTAGAGTGCTCCTGGGTTCAATCTCTAGTACAAAAAAAAAATTATTTCATCAGTTCAAAATACTTTTGATCAATATACTTTTCTAACAAACCTCCTACACAGCCAGGTTAGCCTTTTAACTGATAGTTTATTTATTGTCAGACCTTAATAACTTTGTGTGAAAGCATCATGATAGCTTTAATACTTAACACTAACTGCACAGGTGAAAGGAAAGGTAAAATGAGTCTTAGGAACACTAATGTTTATATTACATTTTTTAAAACTTTGCTTTACCCTTATAGTTTGTGACTTACTAATGAATATTCTCCTCATATCTACTTTCTTATCTGCAAAACGTTTCTAAAATCAGCACCAATGAAAGACATGAAGATTATGTAAGAAATAGCAGTAAACACCAGCTAGATATCAAAAGCTGCTATTATTTTCATATATCCCAAGTATGAGAATTTTGGTAGGGTTTGGCAGAGAGGGATTTTTTTTGCTTTATAACAGAATCCCCAAATTGGAAAGACTTGAGCTGGGTATTGAAAAGATTTTTAGAGTTTTCTAGAAACCCAAGGCATCCATTAGAGAGCTGGAAACAGGAGGAAGCAAATTAAAGAAAAAACAAAAAATTTGATTGAATGCCAGCATGTGGTAGAGTACTTCCATGATGGATGTTGAAAAGAAACATTTTGTCTACTACAAAGTATTGTGGAGGGTGTTCCTGGCATGAAGAAATTGAAAATTGACCAATGATTCATTCCTTCAACAAACACTCACAGACAGCACACTATGGTTCAGGTACTAATCTAAGCCCTGAGGATATAGCAGTAAACAAAAGAGAATAAAGCCTCTGCTCACATTTAAATGCTGGTTAAGGAGGTGGTATTCCCAGAGGCAAGAAACAGGGTCCTGACTAGGCTACAAATAGTTTCTCCTGTTACAATGAGTAAAAATAGGTTCCACTTTTACTATTCCAAAACAGAACAAGATAACTTCCAAAAGAGAAAACATTTATTATACACTCGATATATGCAAGAAGCCATGCTCACCCTCTGTCAGATAAACAGCTCTCACAACAAATTTATGATGTAGGAGTCATTAGCAGTGTGTTCTCCCAGTGAGTAAACTGAATCACAGAGAAGGTAATTAACTTTTTTTGAGGTCACACACCTAATAAATGATACAGTCAGTGTTCATGTCCAGAAAATCTGATACTCAGGCTCATATCCATCACCCTACACAGTAAAGCTTAAGACAAATGAGAATGTTCTTCACCGGCTTGCTGCTGTCATCATTTTTCCCTAAGACTCCATGGAGAATAGCCCATTGGCACATTTCCAATACTCTTTCTCCCTGGGTAGTCATTCCCCTCCAACTCCATAGGACATGAGTCATACAGGAAAGAAACCTGAACCAAAGAGAGCTACATTTTTACAGCTTAGGTCACACATGTGGTTTTTTTTTTTTAATACACAAAAATCAATATACTAGTAGGTCTGTGAGCTCTATTTTTCCTTTGTGAGGATTAAAAGGAGATATTTACATTTGAATAATATAAATATGCCTCTAAACATAGTCTTTTAATATACCCCCACCATGCCTAGTCTGCAAAGAGTACATCAAATTTAATATTTTGTACAAATAGCACAGCTAAAGTAATGTTAATAGTCTACTTTAACAGCAGCTGGCGCTGAAAAGCATTCTGTAAGAAAGGGGGAAAGAATGGAAAAAAATGAATCAAAAGAAATATCCAATAACTATAAAAGCAAAATTGCTAAAACATGTGAATTCTTGATTTCTTAAAAGATGGATTGCCATCTTTTAAGAGAGGAAAGACTACTTCCCTACAGCTTTTTTTATATAGAATCCAATATCCATGTTTTAAAATATCTAAGTCACTCATTTGATTTTTGCTTAGTTAAGTATCAAAAAATAAAAACTTTGTGGGTTGAATCCTTGATGTACAAACTAAATGAGAGCATGTTTAAAATAAGGATATTCTCTATATGCCATTAATTTGATTTTAAAAAGTACTCAAATCAGATAATTTAGACCAAAATGATCATCTTTCATTTGATTATTTCTAGGTTTATTGCCTAGAGATAGTCTTTATTTTGTTTATATATAACATTTAACTGTGCCTAAAAATTATCTATATATGAGTATATAGACACACACAGTTTATGTTTACTTGTTTATTGTTGCCTTGTATATAGTTTGAATTTTATCACAACTTATCTCTACAAATATCTTATTTTTACAAACTGTTTAGAATACTTACACTAATATTCAAGAGATAAACTTCTATTGTAATTTCCTTTTTAGGATTTTTTAATACACTTTTACTGGTGCATTATAATTATACATCATAACGAGGTTCCGAGTGATAGAAACACACATGCACACAGCACTTGGGGTCTTTCCCTCTGCATCCCACCCATTCCCTCCCTTCCCTGTACATATTATTAAGATTGGTATTGATAACTTCATATATATATAGTATTATTTGAACTGTTTCCTTCATCAAGTCACTCTCCCCTTCCGCATCTCCCTCCCCAAATCTCCATCCACTAGTCTACTATTTTCTCTCCTTATTTATATAAAGTCATTTGTATCCTAATTTTTCTCTAGTTTTCACATATGAGAGAAAACATATTGCCCTTCACTTTCTGAGACTGGTTAATCTCACTTAGCATAATATTCTCTAGTTCCATCCATTTTCCTACAAAGGACATAGTTTTGTTCTTCTTTATGGCCGAGAAAAATTCCATTGTGTGTATATACCACAATTTCTCAATCTATTCCTCTGTTGATGGACACCTAAGCTAATTCCATAATTTGGCTATTGTGAATTGTGTTGCTGTAAACATGAATATGCATGTACCATAATCTGTCTTCATTTCTGGAAAGATACCTAGAAGTGGTAAACTGTATCATATTCCATTCCTAGTCTTCTGAGAAACCCCCATAATGCTCTCCATAACATCTGTACTAATTTTCAATCCCACCAACAGTGTATAAGGATTCCCATTTCTCGACATCCTGACCAGCATCTATTATTGTTTGTACTCTTGATGGTTGACATTCTAACTGGAGTTAGATGAAACCCCAGTGTAGTTTTGATTTACATTTCCCTGATTTTTAATGATGTTGAACATTTTACATATATTTATTGGTCATTTGTATTTCTTCTTTAGAGAAGTGTCCATTCAGTTCAATTACCCATTATTATTGGGCTGGCAAATATTTTCTCCCATTCTGTACATTCTCTCTTTAGACTCTTGATTGTTTCCTTTACTGCACAGAAGCTTTTTAATGTGTAATGCCATCCCATTTATTGATTCTCATTTTCACTTCCTGAACTTTGGGGTTCTTACTGGAGATGTCTCTACCAGTGCCTATTATGTTAGAGAGTTGGCCCTATTCCCCTTCTAGTAATTGTGAAGCTTCTGATCTTCTATTCTATTCCATTGGTCGACATGTTTCTTTTTGTGCCAATACCATGCTGCATTTATTACTATAGATCTGTAATATAATTTGAAATCAGGTATTATACCTCCAGCATGGTTCTTATTGAAACGGGGGTGGCTCCTCTTTTAGGGTTCTAGTCCAGTGGATTTCAATGAAAGAAGTCCAATGACTAGCGAAGAGTATAGAAATATGAAAGTTTATTTTAAGTCAGGGAAAAATAGAAGACAAAGCACCTCCTCCCCCAAAGGGAGGGGCAGAAAGAGAATGACCTCTAAGCTCTTGGGAAGTGGGCTTTTAAACCTTCCTGAGGTTTTCTATCTGTTCTTTTATGATTGTTCAGAATCGGGTTTTGGGGGAACCAATGACTTTTGTACAATTTGATCCTTAATTTGAATGATTATCTGTGGGCTGGTGAGGGCCCTGTTTCCTGGCACCCATCAGTCTCTCATCTTCCTGTTTATCTCCCCCAACCTCACAGAAGATTGATGCGATGGCTGCTCTAATTCTTCCAGTTCCCAAGTCCTCTTCCCTGCCTCATTACTGCTCAAAATTGCTTTGACTATTCTGAGTCTTTTGTTTTCCCATACGAATTTCAGAACTATTTTTTTCTAGCTCTGTGAAGAATGACATTGGTATTTTAATAAGAATTGCATTGAATCTGTAGATAGTTTTTGGTAGTATGGCCATTTTGATAATATTTACTCTGCTTATTCAAGAACATGGAGCTCTTTAAACCTTCTAACATATCTTTTATTTTGTCATGTTACTTCACATAAGGCTTTTTTAACCTACCTAGGATTTGTAGCAGTGTTATTCTTAATCATCTCAAATACTTTTAAATATCCTATTACTATAAGAGTTTCATATATTAGATATAGAATTAAGTGATAGTTTCAAGCTTCATCTAAATTCAAGAAGTAGATATGAGAAGTTATAAAGACATTTATAAGAATTAAGTATAACAGAGTTTCTCATCTAGTATTTTTATTGCAATTTTGCATGTATAATTACAGCACAAAAGTGGTTTTAGATATTTCATATGCTAGTCTTCTTTGCAATGTCATTATTTAGCCACATATCACTATTTTCAGTTTTAACAAATATAGAAAAAATGCTAACTTTTTGATTCTCTTAAAAGGGGCAATATGTCATAATTTAATGCTAGGATAGACGCTCTCAGCAGAAGAGAAATAAAATTCTACTTCTGTTACTTATTTTGCAATCTTGGGCAAGGCACTTGACTCCTTTAAAATGCAGGCCACTCATCTGTGACAGGGAGGTCAAATACACCTGTTTCATAGGATAGTTGTGAAGATGATAGACAATACAAATAATAGATGACTTAAAAGAGAGGTTGATTTTAGTGCATATAAACTTTGGGGTGCAGTAGCTATTCTTTTCTTCAAAAAGTGTCACCTTCATTTCTTAAGAAAATTTATAATTAAATAAATATTGGTACTGGAAATTTAAATTCTTTAATATGACTGTGTAACAAAGAGTTTTTATATTTATGAAGCACTGAGACAGTGTAAGTTTGGGACTGGGAGAAATGTTAAGTAAAGCGAGTCTGTAGGTAAGTCTGGTTTCAACCCAGGTGTGTGTGTGTGTGTGTGTGTGTGTGTGTGTGCATCACACACATGGACACCTCTGACTCTTTGGATCTTAATCAGGAGAGTGTGATTCACTTTGTTAGTGTCAGTTTCAAGGTGTTTCTCACATATTGAAAAAGTAGCTTGCTATGAAAGCATCTATAGAGAGATAGATGGAGAACTGAAAATCTGGATTAAAGTATTTTAAAAGAATCATACCATATATGATTCCATTTCAATAATCCCATGGAAGAGGGGCCATGAAATTCAAATTCAAATTCTGATTCAAACTGATTGCAGTTTATTTGCAGTATGATCTGAAAACAATACTTAATGTGGCAGAATATAAATAAAAATGATATTTAACAACCAAAATGGACTTGTTTTAAGTAGGATTAGTTTGATCTAACAGGCAAAGGCAATAAAAAGTCAGCAATGTGAGTCCCTTAAATACTCTCCTTAGGGTATTTAAACTCACAGAGACAGATTTTAAAAATGGAAACACAATCAGCGTCCCCATATTTCCTCTGTGTCCAAGACATTTTTACTTGAGCACATATTAAATCAAAGTGAAAGGAGATAGCAATATCTATCACAAACATTGATTTGATTGTTTATGACTCGTTTTGTTTGGTTTTGTTTGCATTTCTAATGTGACTATTTTCTGGAATTGAAAATATTAAATGGGAAATTTCACTAAGACAACAAGCATGTGAAACTATCTTTAATAGGATATTATAAAAATGATAGTGGCAGCTAATATTTGTTGGTTGTTAATGCCAATGTAATATGTTTCATTGACTTTATTACCCTCAGTTTGATCAATTAGTTTATCAGATAAGAATGCAAACTTAGAGTGTAAATTACTCATGGTCACACACAACATGTACAAGCTGACTTCCATTTGCTTTCAGAATGTGGACAGATAAAAAAGTTGTAAGTTGCATCCATAAAGGAATGTCACTTTCACTAGAGATTTTTAAACAGTGAAGCAATCTCCAAGGAGATGCTACTTGATTCAGTGAAAATATATGGGCTTCTCTTCCTCTTAAAAGCATGTAAGTGTTGTTCTTAAAGTGTGTTTTCTTAATATGGGCTTCAAGACTGGAGTATGTCTTCAAGCTGTATGCCAAGTCATGTGTGTATATGAGTGTGAGAATATGTGTGGGTGGATGCTTATGTGTATGTATGCATTTTTCTGAGGATAGAAGGATCAAGAACTATTATCTAATTCTCAAAAGTTCCCATGACACAAGGAAAACAATTTAGGAAATTTTTTTTTTAATTTTATGGGGAGCAATGGTCTCGATCAGTAATTTTAATACCTTTCTTCACATTAAAAAACCTGAAAACATTTATAAAAACATTGATGATAGGCCTCACCAACTTATTTACTAATTTAGGTATGGCTCATGCATTGTGCTGGCTTTAGGTCCCCGGTGATTCTAATGCAGAACTAGGATGGAGAATTACTTTTTATAATGCGATCATATGGGTCTTTTCGATATTGTGTTATAACAATCACACACTCATCCTTTTATTAATATAAGAGAGGATGACTTTAACGTTAGCTTGTAGTTTTTTTTGTCAAAAGCTTTTCTGTCTTAAATTTAACTGTAGTTCTCTAGCGTGCTTTTTATTTGTCTACAGTTTTGAGGAGTTCTTAAGTCTTAACATCCTAATTATTCTGAGATCATTGTTTTCAATATAAATAAGTTTAGGAAACAGACACTGGCATTGTGATTTTTAAGGAATAAAACCTTCAGGGGGTAAACTTTAAGCTACTTTAAGTAATTAGAATGACAATGTATTAAATGATCAGGCTGGCAAAAGAATAAAATTTTGCCCATTAATTCAGACACAGAAGAAATTGGCATCAGTGCTGTTCTCCAGGATATTGCAAATTTAGTACAACAAGCCAGACTTGAAATTATCTTTAAAATTAACATACTGAGAATCAGTCATTAATGTGATGTCACAGAGACCAGTTAAAAGTCCTTTAACACAAAATACAAGAGGAAAAATGTGTGTGTGTGTGTGTGTGTGTGTGTGTGTGTGTGTGTGAGAGATATTCATATTCTAATGAAAATCACAGTTACTTTGGGACTGTTTTAGTACAGTGTCTTTGCATATCAAGCCTCTCAGTTTCTTCTAAGGTATGTCTGATTTTCTTCTATACCATTTTAAGAAAACCTATGGAAGAACAAACCTTTATGGTTGGAGATGAAGCTGAAAACCCCATTGGAAAAGTGATAGATTGTTGACTCAAAAAGATAAATTTAAAAATTCCTGAGTAGAATTCCATTGTGTGTATTTCCCATAATTTTGTGATCCATTTGTCTGTTCATTTATAAGAAAATGGAAGGACCTGGAGAACATTATGTTAAGTGAGATCAGCCAATCACAGAAAGAGAAGGGCTATATGTTTTCTTTAATATGTGCAAGCTAGGGAGTAGTGGGGATACAAAAGGGACTCCAGACAATAGTGGAGAAGCCACAGTGGAGCTGGGGAAGTCGTCTAAGGGAAGGGGAAGGGGAAGAATGAAGTATGAAGTTCATTAATGGAATTGCTACCATCGATCATGTGTACATATGAGAATATACCAAGGTCAATCACAGTACTCTGTATCGGTGGGGAAGAATAGGCGGGGGGGGGGGAGACCAAGTGCTGTGCGCATGTATGTTACTGTCAACTTGATTTTCATTGTGATGTGAGACTATAATGCAACAATAAAAGCACATTTAAAAAAATAAAAATTCCTATTTAATCCTCTAAACAACCCTGTTTTACATACAAGGAAACTGGGCCTTAAGGAATTTATTTATCTAAGTTCATACTGCTAGTGGAAGCTGACATTGAGACAAATGTCCAGTGCCTTCTGACTGAAGAGACTCACAACCCCTTTATTCCCTCTGTATTCACATACCCCCTGTTTACACCCCTTTTCTGCTCAGCCCACCAGAACGTGGGAGCTGATTGATCATGATGGTTAGGCTGGAAGAACTATATCACAAAGCTACTAGATCCACATTGGACTCAAACTGAGGACCTGGGGCCTGAGCACCAACTCTGGCTGCATGTTGGAGAATAAAGTCAGTGACTCTGGAGGCAGGGGACATGGTTTTTAGCCTAATCTGTTCTTAGAAGTCCTAGAATGAACATGCCCTTTAACTTTGCTTATCCAAATGAGTCCTACCATATTTCAGCATAGAATATTTTTGTTTGTCTCCTCTGGAGAACTATTTTTCTAATATTATATCAAAAAAGGTAGGAAATGTGGTTCTATAGCTTTCATATTCTATGACTATAACCAAACGTTGGAGAACAGTTTGCATGGTTCTTTCTTTTGATATCTGTCTTATCTGCACTTGGAGAAGCAGGTGAAAAAAATCCATTGCATTGAAGGTAGTGTTCACTGGATACTACTCTAATAGGACAGAGACTCTGTCAGACAAAAGAAGCCTCTGACTGTAGGTGTGTGTATGAACACATCATATATGTTCTTAGACCCGTTATATTCCTGACAGAGTCATATGCCAAATAGTGATTATCCCAAGGTAGAAAATGATCTTGAGTATAAGAAAGTAGCAATAGTTCATCCTCACATTTTTCCATAGCCTTAATTTAATATTATAGATTTGTCTATATATTCAAAATACTAAATATGTCTGACTTCCCTTATACCCCCCTCCCCAGGAAATCACTAAGTTTTCAGAAAAAGTCTGGTATTTACTGTAAGTAAATCAAATAATAGCTAAGAAGCATGAGAAAAAGTCATAGTGAATTGAACTCATGTGTTACCTTCACAATATTCTCTGGCATCCAATTTAAGAACAAAACCTTATCAATAGTCAAAGAAAAATAATAGAACAGATGAAACAGCACAGATTTGTATGAGTTGAAGAAACAACTAAAAAACCAATAAATCAGTAAATATATATGTGGGTTCAAATATTTATAGCAAACATCAAAACTTCCGTTGGTTTTTTACATTTGAGAGAACTAGGTTCCCTACATCCTCTTGCCCCCTCCAACTTACCCCTGTCTCCCTGTGCTTAAATTCAGCTCATATGCACTTCTTCTGTCATTGTAGGGGGGACAATTAGATTTCTAAAGTTACCTTATGTGTAGTCCATAAATGTCTTTCCTGTGGAACAACTGAGTCCCAGTGTTTGAAGTTACCTTATGTGTAATGCATAAATGTCTTTCCTGTGGAACAACTGAGTCCCAGTGTTTGAGAACTGACCCCATGTGAGTATAAGACTGAATAAAAGAGGCAGACAGTCCCAGGACTGCACAGAGTGCAATTTTTATTGGAGAACTTACTGAGAACTGTCGTCCTGGGCAATGACAAGGCCAAGTGGATCCCCACAATGTAGGTCAAAACAAGGGCGACTATGTTGATGAGAGCAAAAGGGACTTCATCGGAGCCAGAAAGCATTTGTTTACCCTGAGCTAACAGCAAAGGATCAGGCATGCTCCTGGGCACCAGGGTCAGGTTATAAGCCTCCACATACCATTCTAATGCTTCTATTTAGAGTTTGCTGGGGAACTATACAGGACAAGCAGGCTAGGATTACTTTGGGACAAACATAGCCGTTAGGACTCAGGATGACTCAGGTGGTCATGTCAACCATACATGTGGCATGTATGTGACATGTGTGTATGTGTCATACATGTGACATGTGGTCATGTCAATCCATACAGTTTTCCCCAATAATAACCAGAACACTAGATGACTTTTAGATGTGGAAGGATCATGATCAAAAATGGGCAAAAAAGAACAAACAAACAAACAAACAAAAAACTATATATTTCTTTGCTGCACTTGAATTATAATTTTTACACTTATTTACATATGCATTTATTTATCTAACGGGTACAATTTGGTGTTAGACTGGCAATCTCTTTTTCACGTTACTTATATGTCAGGGTTTATTTTGAGGCATTTTTCTTTTTTGGTCAGATGTTTGTCTAGTTTTAATATATTATTTTCCTTGGATATCTAATATTTAATCAGTTTTATCCCATCATTTTATTTTCAAAATTAATCTAGTTTGATTGTCATATTTCTAATATGGAGAATTTTCATTATCATGGCATAATTTTTAATGTCTTTAAAGTCATTTTTCCTCTTCTGTTATTGGATTTTAATGCTCTCAAATCTGAACACAGTTTAGAATCTAGTAAAATTGTTCATTTTTAGACAAATTCATGTGCATGAGTGTGTGTATATGTATAGAGATATGTCTACACCTACATATATATTTTATGAGCAAGATAGGCTCATAAAAAGGTGATATCTTTTTGCATTTCTCTTTTGATAATAATTGGCATTGACATAAATGTCTAACTTCATGCACCAGCAGTGTTTATAAATAATAAAAATGTGTTCTTTTATAAAACACAGGTATCTTTTCTTTGGATATAAACTATATTCTAATTAGTCGATTTTAATTTTAGTATAACATGATAAATAGCATAGTTTTAAAAATAATGTTAGTCCTGCCAGATTTTCATGATCTGCCACTGGAATTAAATAAAAGTATTCTGAGAATGGTTAACATCTAAGGACAGATTTTTGTAGCATCAAGTCTAATAGCAATAATGATCTTCACATAGATCATTCCTGCTACTGCTAGTCACCAATTTAATGCTGACACATTGTACCACCTCTCACTAATTCATGCACCCAACGACATTTTGATTCATGCTTCCAGTCTTTGAATTTAAACACACAGTGATCAAAGCTGTCTGAATTCAAAACGTAAATTAGTGAAGAATTAATCAGTTTGGCAAAGGTGTTCAACAACACTCTAATACCATGACATTTTCAAGACTCTTATTCAGCATTTTAAAGACAAAATTTCCTCCTGATGCAGGATTTGGGTATGGCAATCAGCAATTCAATTAGCAGGAACTCAAATGCACAATTTAATGTTTTAACAATAATGTATTTTATCTCAATATATGACCTAAAATTATATTATAAAACTTTATATACATTTTTGGCCAGCCATGTATTTGCTAGTAACTTGTGCCCAATACATTGTTATAGTTTTCATAGGTTTCTACCTACCTTTGTACATAGGAATAGCCTGATAGCTTTTATTCTGAAGATTCCCAGGCTAGAAGATTTTCTTAAAGGTTTAACTACTCCCTATATTGTGAATTTTAGCCCTAACAGCAGTTTAATGCTGTTTTGAGGAACACCTTTCTCATTCTATAAAATGTCAAACCACTAGGTAAAATGTTAAGAAATACAGGACACAAAAAATGTTTTGAGTAGTGTCATTCTTACCAGTTAGAATATAATTAAGGTTTATTTCCCAAGACTGGATTGTAAAAATGGAATTATGATCAGAAAATAAACTGCTCTAAACTCAAAGCTTACACAGTCCTTGATGGCCACCTGATTTGAAAACACATCCACCAAAATTTCTAAACCTAATTTTACCATTGTTCTTATATTTTGCATATCAAATTTGAGTATGAAATTTTCCCCTAAACAATACTCACATTATTTATTATTGGATCTTAAAATTAGACCTTTCTATCTCATTCCCTAAACTCTACACCAATGACATAGAAACCCTTGACTGCATGAAATACTGGTGATATTCAAGCTGACAAAAACTATCCAAAGTTTTGACTTTGCTGGAGCTACTTCAGGTCAGCAATGGCAGGTTCTTTGTTTCTCTTGTTTGGGATATAATCTCTGCTTTAGTTACGGTTTTTCTTAGCCTCATCCCCAAATGATACAGTTATACAGAGAATTGAAGATCACAATTTAACTCTGATTTTAAAGGATGTGGAGCCATTACTAATAATTGAAGTGTACCATCATTCTCTACCTTTCCAAATTATAAAGTGGTTTTTTTCTTCAATACAAGACATATTTATCTTATAAAAACAAAGGGAGCTATAATTGGTTCTAAGCTTCCCCCATACAACACTATACCCAATTAATCTACAATGAGATTCAATTATGGAACTATAACTAGCCTTGCCTGATGTCTGGGAGAAGCGGAGTGTGTGGGACAGGATGGAGAAGAAAGACAACCACATGCATTCCCCATGACCGCTTGATATAGAAGAGGCCTAAGAAAAGCTTCAGTTATTTTTCTCTGTTACTTTCCCTCTCTACTACCCTTTTTATTGCATTTCTTTACTAATTGTCTGTTTCCAAATCATTTGCCTCTTCATAACCAAAATTTCCATAATTCTAGTAACTACTAGTTTATCAAAATTCCTATGATACCCAGTAATTATTATATTTGCCCATAGTTACAGGGAACAATATTTAAAGCCTCATGTAAGCCAAATAAATTTTCATTTAAAAAAGCCAGTACTCTTTGTAGCAGGATAAAACAGACACTTAGATATTATAGACAGATCTATATCTGGGAAGAGATCCTAAATGAGAGGACAGGCCTTGTCTGGAATTCAAATTTCAGAATAAGCTTCCATATGTGCGCTTTCTGCTTTTCATATTTTCCCCCTTTCTCTATTTCAGAATACACAAATTCTAAGCCGGGCGTGGTGGCGCACACTTGTAATCCCAGTACTTTGGGAGGCGGAGACCGGAGGATCCGGGTTCGCGGCCAGCCTCAGCTCTCTTTCTCTCTCTCTCCCTGTCTCTCTCTCTCTCTCTCTCTCTCTCTCTCTCTCTCTCTCTCTCT
>PVJS01002700.1:0-81959 GCA_004027185.1 Glis glis
GAGAGAGAGAGAGAGAGAGAGACAGAGCGAGAGCTGAGGCTGGTGGCGAACCCGGATCCTCCGGTCTCCGCCTCCCAAAGTACTGGGATTACAAGCATGTGCCACCACGCCTGGCGTAAATTTTAATTTCTAAACAAGTAAATATCAGTCTCCATAATCCACTGAAGCAAAAAGCTTCTATCTGAAATGGATATATTGAGGACAGTGGAACACCCAAATGTGGTCCAGCTGTTTGAGATTGTAGAAGCCACCAACTACGTCTATCTGGTGATGGAGCATGTGTGCAGAGGGCACTGGCTCACTGACAGGGAGGAGGAGCCCTGGCAGCTGTTCAAGTAGGTCCTGTGTGCAGTGCACTACTGCCATGAGGAGGGCTTTGTGCACAGGGACCTGAAGCCAGAGAACATCCTGCTGGACCAGGAAGGCAATGTCAAAGTCATAGACTTTGGGCTGAGCTGCAAGATCATGGGTGGGTAGAAGATGAAGGTGTTCCATATGTGTGTTAAGCAGAAAAAACTTAAAGACCTTTTATAGTAGTATTACTTATAAGACAAAAAAATAACTCCTGAAAAATAACCCAAATTTCCACTAACAGGAGAATGGGTAAATATGTTATGGTATATTCATACAGTGATTCATATTAAATTCAAACTTCAATTTAAAAAAAAACTATAAGCCAGGCATAGTAGTACATGCATGTAATCTCAGTACTTGGACTGAGACAGGAGGATTGAAGTTTCAAGACCACCCTCAACAACTTAGCAAGACCCTCAGCAACTAAGTGATACCCTGTTTCAAAGTAAAAAATAAAAGAGGGCTGGGGTGTAACTCAGAGGTAGAATACTCCTGGGTTCAATCCCCAGTACAAAAAAATCTATAAAATTCTGATGCAGTATTTTACATGCATCAACTTGGGTACATATTAGAGACATAGTATTAGTAAAAAAAAAATTCTAGTCAATGAAGCCTACTTATATAGTAGGCATATCATTTTTGTGATTCTAATAGCCTAGAGATCTGGGAGGAAAAAAAATTTAAAAGTTCCCTATATGTATGGGGTAGGTCCTCATCAGAATTGTTCTGGTTTTTGAAGTACTTTAGGAGATATTCTAATATGTATACAGATTTATTGTTATATACATAAAAGACCAAAAATAAAATAATAAAATAAAAAATTACACTAGAATCACAGGCACATCTCTTAATAATGAGTTTATTATGATTGTAATAAATCATGCTGATAGTATAGACAAAGGCTGTAAATAGGAAATTCCTCTTATTCTTTCTTACCTTAATTTACAGACATGGTCTGTGTTGTCTTTTTTGTTGGTAACCACACACTCAATAATTTTATATAGTTTTCTGGACAATTTTATGGTTTAGAATCAAATAGGAGCCAACAGTGATCATTAACTCTGATAACCTTTGTACAATAATTATGTATTCCAAACTAAAATTTACATTTGAAGACTGACTTTATATGCATGAGTTTTCAACTTCAGGGGGAAGTGCCTCTTGAAATATATATATTACCCTTAATATATAATATATATATATATATTATATGTTATTAATATATATGTATATTGCCCTTAGTGCAATTGGTATAGGACAGCTTGCAGAGACAGTAGGAAATAAGGAATCATTTAGTGGACATTTTCCAAACAATGAAAGCAATAGTGATTGTGATGCCTTCACAGAGAGGGACACCAGCTGGAGAGAGGTAACAAAGTTGAGGTACCCACCTCTAGAGCCAGCAACAACCATGAGAGCCACTGTCACATGATTTGGTGTCATTGAATTAGATGCCTTTGCCACTACAATTATTCTCTCTAGAAACTGTAAGAATGACAACATCTATTTTCAAGACGGAACACAACCAAATGCTACTATCAGGTACAATTACTACTCTGGCCATTGTATCAGTAAGAAAAAGCAATTAATCTTGTTTCATCCTCTAAAGATCTATTGTCAAGGGGGAAAATGTAATCTCTACAATGAAAACAAAAGTTCTCTACTTTCTCTGATTTATCTCCCAAATTAGTGCTTCTGACCTTTTCATAAAACTTTAAGCATCACAAGGGAATCACTGGGAAGGGAATCATGTGCTGACCAAGTAGTTAAAGAGCAGAAAAATTCACTGATGTGAAAAGGGATTAGTGAAGGGTGGAGAAGAGGGCCAGCCCCTCCCAGTTTGGGGAAGCAAGTTTGGGATTAGTTATCAGGCAAAAACCCACATATAATTAACAGCTCTGACATCAGGGGACAAGCAAATAAAAGCCACTGGATTCCAAGGAAAGTTCAACAGAGAAACCTTCCAGGGTTTTAAGGTACTGGAGAGAAGAAGCTCTATGGAGAAGGGATGGATTCTTGCCAAAACCATTCCAGGATTGGAGATTTTAACTACAGAAATTAACTTGCTGGAAATCTGCTCCCAATTCTCCCTTTAGATCTCTGGTTGTATGTTATTAATGGTGGTGACCTGCTAATTAATGATTTGATAAGTGATATCCAGGATAAGTATTTTTATATAATGAGAAATTTAAAATAGATAAGACTAAATTACTAGGACAGTGAATTTAAATATATAGGTATGATGTATGTCAAATTTTTAAAGGCAAATGATTTATCATTTGCTTAAAATGTCATATATAATATGTATATATATTAAAATCCATATATATGGATTTCATTTTGAAGGTAAATTGGAAAGGGATATATATAGATAGATAGATAGATAGATAGATAGATAGATAGATATAGATATATGGATTTTATTTTGAAGGTAAGTTGGGAAGAACTACTTTTTAGCAGTACTTCAAAAAACTTACATAATTCTATTTTGCTTTCTTTTTTCAGCTGGACTTTAATCTATCTGCCTCAGTCTCCTCTATGCAAAGGGCTACAGATCAGATCTGTGCCCTGTGTCCTTGCCTCCTGCACAATGAAATCTTACAAACACCCCGCTCTAGGATCTGTCTTCTTCCTTCTGCTGCTGCTTCAGGAGGCCTGGGCTCAATTCCCACGCGAATGTGCCACTGCTGAGGCTCTGAGAAGTGGTGTGTGCTGCCCAGACCTGTCCCCCTTGTCTGGACCCGGGACGGACCCCTGTGGCTCATCATCTGGGAGGGGCAGGTGTGAGGCGGTGACCGCAGACTCCCGACCCCATGGTCCCCAGTACCCCCATGATGGCAGAGATGATAGGGAGGGCTGGCCCCTGCGATTCTTCAATAGAACCTGCCTCTGCAATGGCAATTTCTCAGGACACAACTGTGGGGCTTGCCGTCCTGGGTGGAGTGGAGCTGCCTGCAACCAGAGGATTCTCACAGGTAAGTGGGGATAGGGATGGGTGCACAGCCCTGAGGAAGACGTAGGGCTCTTCATAGAGTCCTAGATGATTTGAGCTGGAGGAGCACCTGCAAATCCGATAACTCTACCATCTCTTACCAGTTGAGCAAATTGAGGCACAGGATGTACATGCACAAATATATCAAAGTCAACTCCCATGAAGGAGGGAAGGGGGAGGGAATGGGGAGGGAATGGGGGTGGGAATTGGGGGAGGGCTAATTGAGCGATGTGTGCATGTATTACCACCCTGAAACCCATCAAGATGTGTGATTACAATGCACCAATACAAAAAAAGGGGGGGAAAAGAAATGTTAAGATGTTTGTTTGGTTTAAATAGTTGGTATTGAAGCTCAGACCTTCTAACTAATATTTCCTTCCAAAACATTTGTTGAGCAACCACTATATGTATGCTAGGGACTGTGCTAGATGTTTAGGACTCAAGGAATTTATGTTCATTATTATAGATGAGGTTCAGAAAGATCCAACCCACATATCTGGTGCTTGGTAAGCCTGGAATTCATGTTGAGATCTGTCTAGATATGCTGGCTAGAAATTTTCCATTGTGGTGATCAAATTCTGATATTTGTAGATAAGGATATGGGCCTGCATCGTAGCATTGTAACAGCCAGCAGTACTTCATTGTTTTCTATGTGCCGGATCCTGAACCAATGGTTTAACACAACATTTATTAAGTCTTTATTATGAGAAATACCATGGTCTAATTGCTTTTATGTGTGTGTTCTTTGATCTTTACAACTCTGTAAAAGCTCATATTATTTTTATCCATATTGTACAGATGAAAAACTGAGCTTAGAAAAATGTGCTCAAATGTCATAGAATAAGAGTTTCTGGTCTTAATCACTGTACTATACCACCTACCTTGCTTTCGCAAGATTTATGATGCTAAAAAATTAGACAATTTTGAGAAAAATGCCAATAGTGATCAGAAATAAATATATCAGGCTCACAGAATCATAAAATTCACAAGTAAAATTAAAGAAAGCTAATAGAAACCCTAGAGTAAACTAGAGAGAGAAAAAAAAGTAGGAGTGGGAGAAGCAGGCTGGAAGGAAGAGTTTATGTTAGGGTTCTTTAAAAAGTACATGGGTTGAGCATATCAAATCCAAAATTTCCAAATCTGAAATGCTCCAAAATTAGAAACTTCTAGAGCCCCAACATGATGCCACAAGTGGAAAATTTCACACCACAAAACTTTGTTTTATGCACAAAGTTATTAAACTACTATCTAAAAATACCTTCAGGCTATGTGTATAAGGTACACATAAAAATTAATTTTGTGTTTTGGATATGGATCCCACCCTCAAGATATTTCATTATGTATAAGTAAATATTTCAGAATCGAAAATCAGAAACACATCTGGCTCCAAACATTTTGGATAAGGGATGCTCAACCTGTAAAATATTTTAAAACATATTATACATATAACCATCAACAGATAAATGGGACATGGTGTGTTACAGCATGATTGTGCTCCTTTTGCATCTCCACAAAGCAAATGTTTTCATGACTGAATTTCTTTTTATCCCTAAAGTGAGGAGAAATCTTCTGGACTTAAGTACAGAAGAAAGGAGCCACTTTGTCCAGGCCCTGGATATGGCAAAGAGCACAACTCACCCACAATTTGTCATTGCCACCAGGAGATCAGAAGAAATACTGGGACCAGATGGCAACACACCACAATTTGAGAACATTTCCATTTACAACTACTTTGTTTGGACGCACTATTATTCAGTCAAAAATACTTTCCTTGGGGCAGGGCAGGAAAGCTTTGGTGAGGTGGATTTCTCTCATGAAGGACCAGCTTTCCTCACCTGGCACAGGTACCACCTACTGCAGCTGGAGAGAGACATGCAGGTATGCATGATGCAGTTTAATAATTCGGGCGCTTTACAGATGGGATCCCCTGTTTGTAAGTCATATTAATCCACTGTTTTTCCAAATGATCAGAACATGTGATGGCAAAGCAATTTCATGTTATCAATATATGCGACATTCAGTTAAGTTTCTCCCCATATTGATTATTTATATTGTCCTCCCATATACCTCATCATTCCAGGGTGATAATTTTTTTCTAATATGATATAGGGTTTAAATTATGAAAAGGTTCTTTTTGATATTGATTGCTATATTTTCACCCAACTATGATTTTCCCCATGTTCTCTACCACTTTAAAGCTTACAATAGAGACCATCTAAAAATACCACATCACCATATGAGATGTTGGGTATGTTAATTTCCTTGACTATGGCAATCATTTCATATATATTATATATAGTTGTATACCTTAAATATAAACAATTTCTTAAAGACAACAAAAATTACATCAGTTAGGGATTATTTTAATTAAAACACATTGGGTTTGTTTGACATAAAGTAGATCTCAACTCAAGCACAGTTACTTCATCTTATTTCTTAGACAAATACACTCAAAACACACTAAAGTACCTAGTAAAATAGACACTCGTTGTTGCTTCTTTTACCAAATACTCTATTTTTTAGAAAAGAATTGTAATTTTAAACTAAAAACTTAAATAATTAGGCCTTAACTAGGAAATCCATGAGCTTAATATGTTTCCTATGTGAAATAGCAGTAATAAATCCCTCTCCCCAAGTAAAAATCTAAAAATTAGCCTAAAATGGTCTGAACACAGAAAGCGTGTTTAGACTCATTTACTGATTTGCAGGATGCTTGTGCCAGTATTATTTCAAGAGAAAAAAAGTTTAGAAGAGAGAGAATTCATCCGCTAAAATATAGAATAAAATATTTGTTTGAAAGTAGTCTATTACTCAGTTTGAGAGTAAATGAATTCATCTGGTGTTCCAAAAAAATCATACTTTATAGCTCCGACTGCAAGTAAGACACTTAGTAGATTATGAGTACATAAATCTGTCATTTGTAATTGACTCTGGATTGTCATGCCTGCAAGTCATGTTCCCAAGGGCACACCAAAATAAAAGGGCAGGTGGAGCATTTCTACAAGCTTCTGTTCTGCCTATGTAAACTTCAGCCTCAGTGACTTACCTTTTTAAAGAACAGCACTAGGCATCCAACACATCACACTCTAAATGGAATGCAGCTGAAATGACACATGAATGTGCTCTGGCTCCCAAATGCCAGTTGCTGAACCACAGTCTGATTCTTAATGATCCCTGGGAAGCTGTCACCAATTTTTGTGAACCACAATGATGGCTTCTAAACGGGAAGTACAAACCCTTGGAGATCAATAACTGAGGATGCCTAGAAAAGCTTTTGGCCCTTTAAAACACCCAAGGATAAGGCAACGCTTCCTGGAGAGGGGTTTCAAGGGAAAAAGCAGAAATGTACTGAGTGCTTGAGAGGTAAGGTAATCCCATAGTTAAATCTCACCCTCTGAAGATAACTCCCCAAAGGCCAGAAGAATTGCGAAGTAAAGTAAATGTATGTTTTCAGGAGACTGATAAAATAAGCATGTGATCTTGAACCCAGCATTTTTTAAAAGGTGAGAGCAGCTATAAATGGAAACTAGGTCGTTGGTTTAAAGAACAATAAGCACAAAGATTTATTCTGCCTCTGGTTAGCATTCCTGTCTGTATGAGTTGCAGGCAAAAGCCTGAGGTTTGATAGTTTTAGATTCTGAAGCAGGGTTCTCTGAACAAAAACACCGTTAGTGCCCAAGCAGATAAGGTAAGTATGAAAGAGACCTTGTGGCCTGTCACCAAACCAGAATCCAACTGACTGTAGTCATTCAAATTAAATTAGAAACAAACAAAATTACTGCTCCCCAAAACATACTTCAAGACCAGATCTGGCACCAGGTTAGAAGTTAGTGATGCTTACATTAAAGATTGGAATGTGGAAAAAGGGGAAATGTCAAGGAACGTATGTTATTACAAATAATTTTTGGTATAACCAATAGGAATGTAATTAACCTGTTGAAAAAAAAAGGAAAGAACTTTTTTCCCCCAAATAATTTCAGAAATTTCTCCATAATGATTTGAGTTTTATTCCCTCTCTTGCCTTCATAGCTCCCCAGAGTAAATGACAAGTATTGTTAAATAAAGTTTTTAACCCCTCCAGGGCCCCCAGACACCAGTGATACACTAACTGGTTCCTTAGTGGCTAAAGGGAGCTGGTAGAGATGGGCAGTCAGAGAAAACCAAGTAAAAAGGAAGCACAGAGACAGAAGCAGAGGATGCTAACAGAATTTCTGTGGTCTAGGAAATGTTGCAAGAGCCTTCTTTCTCCCTTCCTTACTGGAATTTTGCAACTGGGAAGAATGTCTGCGATATCTGCACGGACGATTTGATGGGGTCGAGAAGCAACTTTGATTTCACTCTTATAAGCCCCAACTCCGTCTTTTCTCAATGGCGAGTGGTCTGCGAATCCCTGGAAGATTATGATACCCTGGGGACACTTTGTAACAGTAAGTTCCAAATGACAACCAGCAGTCAGAATTCCTTGTTGGGTAAAGAGATTAAATATGCTGCCTGGAAGACCCTTCATTCTACTAAGAGCGTCAGAATAAAATCCACTATTATTACAGAGAATCAATGTACAGATATTCACTGAGCACCTGGGATATTTAAAGCAATCTCAGGGTGCTCCCAGGAAACAGAAAGTGCCTATAGATTTTCATATTGTTTTTCTTGAATAACTTGGTCAGCTCACTGCTAACTTCCTTATTTTTAGAACTGTCTAGATGCATAAATTAATCCTCTTAGTATACTTGGTACTGCTTAGTAGTCATGTGTCTTGGGCTGGAATTTCCCAAAAAATGTTTCCCAAGAAAACCTGAAATACGAAAAAAGAGTTAGAAATGTTCTGGAAGGAGAGAAATGAAGAGAAGAAAGGAGGAAAATTTAGTTATGTTTATTCAGAGAGTTAAAGGCCAAAAGGTGATATAGGGGATACCCCTCAGAAAAGGAAGATTCTGTACGATGATGTGTGCCGGCTGACTGCCTTTTAGGTCTCCCAAGGTGAACTTGAGAGCGTGCCTCACCAGGTGTCCTAGCATCCTTCCTCCTGTGGTCCATGCCTCTGTCACAGGCAGGTTTCTAGTGTGTGTGAATCTGTTCCTGAGCTCCCTATTCTCTTCCCTGGATGATATCATTTGTCTCTGTGTTATTGACACAAGGTCTTAATTATTAGATCTCCTACCACATCATATTTTTCTTCTTCTAGCATTTCTGTCTATTTTGAACATTTGTTCTCCCACATAAAAACTCAAAGTGTGGGAATTTATTTTACTATTCATAAAATATTATTCTGCACATACTTTCATGCATCAAATGTATAATTTTTTAAAAAAAAACTTAAAAGGAGGATATTCTAAACTTTTACAAAAACCTGGGTTTGATTTCTAGCTCTGAGATAGAGAGAGAGGGAGAGGGAGAAGGAGAGAGAGAGAGATATTCTAAAAAGATCAGAAGTAACTAGGTAGGTAGGTGCATTATCTTCATCATTAGATTATTTAGCTGTCTATAGAAATAAGAAATGTAATAGTGTATGGAAATTTCCTCTGTATAAATTTAAAAATTTGTTTGGCATGCTGAATAAGTGGTCCTGCCTAATGGCAGAGAAATGAAATTGAGGATCGGGATATCTTCAAATACCAAACATCCATCTCTTTCTGGCCAGGCTGTTGTGTTTGGGATTGGGAGTTTTCTAGACACTTTCCAATCATGTTAATGATTAGGTACAAAATTTAAAGACAGTTTAAATGGATATATAAAATTATAGAATAAGAGGAAAGAGGAAAAATGAGGATATTTTGTTTTCATCACAGTTTCTCTTGTCTCATAATTCAGACACATAGCTCCATGGCAAATTAAAGATTATTTATATTAGATTAAATGAATTTTAAGTTTATCCTTTTCCCAGTTCAAAATATAATACCAAACATTTTATTCATTAGGCAAGGTAAAGAGAAAACGAAACTAACTTTATTGAACACATATTATGTGTCTATTATGTGAAATGCTTTACCAGAGTATTTTACTTAATCTTCATAGTAATTCTTTCTTTGCTCTACTTTTCCTCTTGGAAGACCTTATCCATTCCTGTGGATACATTGATCATCTTTTGCAGGAGACCCATACATGTATATCCTTAGATAAATACTTCTTTAGATACTCCATACTTTTTATATTTATTGACCTGAACTTGGTAAATTTAAAAAATGAATTATTGACACTTACATATCTTCCAGCCACTAAAATATCATCTTTGATTAATCGTATAAAAATACTATTCTTTCTTCACAATATTTCTCACATCTATTTCCTCCTTCTGACATACAGAACTTTCCATTCATTCCCGTGTGGAAATTGCACAGGACCCTGATCCATAGGATGCTAATATATGCAATGGCAGAAGTTGTCCATGTGCAAACAAACTTAAAAAATCACAGAGATACAATTAATGCCTTAAACAGTTTCTTTACTATCAGAATTTTCTAGTATGAAACTCCACAAGCGCAAATTAGGATGCAGTATTTTGAAACTCAAGCAATCAATACTTTTTCCCCCTTAGGATTTATTGGTAACTCCCTAAAACAGTAATCCTCAAAACATGAGCTTGAATTAACAGTTTAGCTGGTGGTGTCTGAATATTTGGGGTCATAATGTACACCCAAAAATGCACAATCACTTTCCAGTCCCAGTATAGGCAGATGTTTTATTTATATATTATATTAAGTTCATTATGCTAATTCATCAGGTAGTAATCACATTAATTATAACTGATGTAAATAGAGAGTGTTAAGAACGTTGTACAAGGAACATGAGTTGAAGCTGTAGCAGATTATTTTCCTTGTCCCATTACTACACATATATTTCTCTCTGGAGACCTCTGGGATGTTCCTAACAAACCTCTTCTCCTCCTACAGATCTAAGGCTTTAATTTCTCCCTACTCCCTAATGAATTAAATGTAACTTTCTCATCTTGGTACTTGACTCCTTAACCACATGGCTCTGGTCTAGCCTCCCATTGTGCCTATGGTCCACTGTGCTCCTGTGTTGCCAGGTACTCCAGACAGGCTAATCTCCCAACAGAACTGTTTTTCAGCTAGCATGGTCCTGCCCAATGAACAGCATGTCCCAAACAACTCCAGCACCTGGTCAGTGCAAGGCACTGTGCCAAGACCAAGCAGTACCCTGGTGAGCAAGGACAGGAGAGTCCTTGTTCTGATGGGACATTTTATAAATAGAAGCTTATTGTTCCTCATTATTTCCTCTGCCTAAAATATTTATCTTGTATAATCTCTCCTATTTCTATGCAAATTCTCCTCATCCTTCAGGGTTCTTTAGGAAGTCTTTCAGGGAGCCATCTAACTAGAAGGGATATCTTTCTCTCTTCTTTCTGTCTGTCTGTCTGTCTATCTGTCTCGTCCACTGTCCTTCCCTCCCTAAGTCTCCTATCACATGATTCATCCCTAGTTTCACAATTCTTTACCTGTTTGCTACTGCTTTTCAAAAACTTTAATTATTTATCACATTAATTGATGAAAAAGCTGAAAATGTCTATTGATTGAAATGTATATCACTTCCAAAGAGAATTGTGTTTTTTGGTTTTGTTATTTTTCTGAAGGCTTGGAACAGATGACATTTGGGTGTAAGTATATACATAAATATATATTTACATATATATTCATATATGTTTATGTTATATGTATATATATTAAATATGGATTTCAGTTTGGAATTTAGATTTGTGAGATTTTGGCCAAATGCATTTTCCCATGGAATTCTCATATTGATACATTCTTGTGAAAATAAGCATATGCCAATTTAATAAATCATATTATATCATTACTGTGTTCCTGTATTTGCTTTATATGTTTTTCTGCATCTCATATCTCCACTTCTTATAGAAGTAGAACATGGGACTTAGATTTTTTTTCCCTAAATGCATGTCAATAAGCATGCATTTTTAAATTTGTTTCTGCTACGGAGAGCCTATTTCTCAGTGTTCAAGTTATGTAAGTTTTAGAGAGCAATGATAAGATCTATACACATTCTCTAAATGTTTGCCTTCCCTATTTCTCCCCCAGGCACCGAGGGTGGGCCCATCAGGAGAAATCCAGCAGGAAACGTGGCCAGACCCATGGTGCAACGTCTTCCTGCACCACAGGATGTCGCTCAGTGCTTGGAAGTTGGTGTATTTGACACACCTCCCTTTTATTCTAATTCTGCAAACAGTTTTCGAAACACAGTGGAAGGCAAGTAAATGAAATCGGTGTTTTGAATTGATCTAGTCAGGAGAGTAAGCCGAACAGCTCAAAATCAGGTCTCTTTGGAAAGGCTTTGAATACCATATTGATCCTGTGAGATCATCTGAATTGTGTCTATTATAATTTAGTCACAATTTTCTGCTCAAAAAAAGAACTTTCTGGAAAAGAAGTATCAGACCATGAAACTCTATGTATGTATTATAGAGGAAGCCACTGGAAATTATTCTCCCCTCAGAATAACTTAACTATTTAAAGTCAAATTTCTGGCAACTGGCTGGCCAATACATGTAACTATATCAAGATCTAGCATTGGTAAATGATATTTAAGATTTTGACACATAAAAATTTTCTATAAAAGAAACAAGATATAACAATTTACAGAAATTTCAAACAATTAGTTGATATTCTGTAAAGCCTGTTTGGGGCATGTTTTATTTGGGTTTTATCACCCTATAATGTCTTTAAAGTTTTATAGAAATTAAAATTAGCATCTACTTATTTTTAATTTGCTTTTCATTGTTTAGCAACACTTCACAAGTGCTTTAAAGGTAGGGAAACAGAAATTCAAAGAGAAGAAAGGACTTTCCCAAGATATTCAGCTAGTTAGTAACAAAACACGGATTCAAATCCAAAATTTCTAAGTCCAGTGTCTTTAAATAATAAATTTCAATATTCTAAATCATGCTTGATATATATATTTCAACTTTTAAAAGGAATATGGTTACAGTTAATTTTATTATAAACTTGTTATTGTCAAAATTTCCTTAAATATAGCATTGTACTTGTTAGACATATCCTGCCACCCCCTCCCAAATGAAAATGGATCTTTCTGTCCTATGATTCAAGATACTTGATATATAAATAAAATAATTATTTTAATTTTCTCTCCTTTTATTATCAAAAGCATATGCTATTCTTATCTATTTTTGTTTTAACTTAATAACTATATAAGTACACTCACTTGGAGATGATTTAATAAATAATTACTATATTTTGACTAAACTAGAACCTTTAAACTAAGGTTATAGTACTCATTTCAAAAAGAATGTACAGATTTTATTTTATTGATGCCTAATCAGAAGATAAATTATACTAATTTCCTGACGGCATGTATGGAAAGACTAGTATATAGCCACATTCCATGTACATTACGGGCAATCTTTAAATGTTTACTGAATCCAAAACAGGGGAATAAATGTATGAAAAAATGAATAAATAAATGAATGAATGGCTGTAACTATACAATGCTCTTCCACTCAATCAGTCCCACTTAAAACTACATCCCATATCATCAGCCCTTGGATTTTATTTTCAATCTCTTTGGCATCTCTTCTCATTTTCTCCCTAATATATAGAGATTCTTAGCAAAAGCCCTATACATGTTTTTTTAACTGCAGACTTTCCAGATGTTTACAACTAGCACAGAAATGGTCAGAAAATGCTGAGAAATTGGAACTTCCCCACAAAAAAAAAAAAAAATTCCAAAAATAAATATGCTGACAGGCATCCACAAGGAGTAAGGTGGGCGAGGGAAGTAACATCTGGCGGCTTCAGTTCCAGGACAGTCAGGGTGGTGATCTCCCAGTGGTGTCAGCAGTTTTGAGTAAAACCTGAAGGTTCCCACTATATTTATCTCCACGTAGAACAATGTGTGCCTTGTCAAAATAGAATGTTCTGTCTGTTTGGACTGGCATTTTCTGCAGGTCATTATTTTTAACCTAGAGGCCACCTTTAGAATGTCAAGCCGCTCTTAACACTAACCTAATTCCGAGCATAGCGAGTTAATGTCATCAACCATTGGTACAGAGAAGCCATGCGATGTCATTAAGGCAGAATTTGGCATGACAAGCTTTGGAAAATTAGTTTCCCAAGATAGCCACTGCTGTTGATTTGAAAATTGAGCTATTTGCAACATTTTCCACTGTTCTAATCTTTTACTTTTAAATCTAGGTTACAGCGATCCCACAGGGAAGTATGACCCTGCTGTCCGAAGTCTTCACAATTTGGCCCATCTGTTCCTCAATGGAACAGGAGGACAAACCCATTTGTCTCCAAATGATCCTATTTTTGTCCTCCTGCACACTTTCACCGATGCAGTCTTTGATGAATGGCTGAGGAGATACAGTGCCGGTGAGACGCTTTCATATACGTTTCCCAAGTTCTGCGGAGGGGATGGCCCTGATGGTTAGACTAGCACTTGACACACATAAAATACATGTCAAAATAAGGATAAAATAACTGTGTGAAGCTGGACGTGGTGATGCAATCCTGTAATAACAGTACTTGGAAGGCTGAGAAAGGAGGATTGCAGGTTCCAGGCCAGCACTTGCAAACTCAGTGAGACCCTGTTTCAAAATAAAAAATAAAATAAGGGGAGGGGGTGTAGCTTGGAGTTAGAATGCCCCTGAGTTCAATCCCTAGCACCACACACATACAGAAAGCTATGCTATCTAGCCATTGGCAAATATTCAATATCACTTCAAAACTGCAAAAACCTCACCAAAGAGTTATTTTAAGATGGTATGTATTATCATTCACTAGGACTAACCAGATAATCCTATCTCTTTTTTACTATGAAAAGATTTTTCTCCCATGTCTTCCAACTAACATTCTCTTTGCTTTTTAATATGAATGGGAAAACCTTACAGAGCTCTTCCATGATGCCCAAAAGACTAAAAGTTTTATATGCATAATCCACAGTTCTGAGTTTTATTACTTTATGGCCTCACATAAATGGAAATTTTGTTCATCTTGAAAAGTTAATGTTGATTTTTACATCATACCATAGGAAATCTCTTCTAAGTTCATTCTAATGCGTTCTTTAAAATATTATTTTAAAGTCTTCTTTTTCTGCACTACTCAGGTGAGAGACTTGTCTTATTTTTTGAACTATGAAAATGTTCCTATTTTTAAAGCATCATTAATTTTCATATTTTGAAAGAGTTTTAAGCTTTGGCTTCTTTGCCTTTACTTCATCATGCACATAAACATGGTATCAGTGGTTAACTATCTTTTGATTAATCTATCCAGTGAAGACAGTCTCTTATTTCTGTGTGTGTGTGTGTGTGTGTGTGTGTGTGTGTGTGTATGAACATGCACACACGTGTGTAGTAGAAGCCTCTAATCTAAGCTGTTGATGCATTGATTGGTTGGTCAATAGCTTATTTTATTGGAAAGTCATTTAAGAAACAAATAAATTATACATAAATATTTGTTCCATTGTCAATGAGTTATGAATTCACCGATTGGACTTCCAATTCATATTTTGTGTGTACTTACATACATAACTGCAACCACAATAAATTATATAAAGCTTACTACATTAATCTCTTTAAAGTGAAACAAGACATGAAGACATTTGAGATGCACTCTAAGCGCAGTTCGATAGAACCCCATGCTTCCTTCACCCTTTACAAACGTGCCCATTCCCTGAATCTGTAGCTATATTTCAGGCATTCACTCTTAACAAATTCTTCCAAAATGCTGAATTTATTTATTATAAAAACAATCTCTCTTCTTTATAATTATAATTCTCACTTGATATAAGTTTAGTGAGATTACATTTGTTATAGTAACAAGTAAACTGGAATTAATAGGTTAGGAATTAACAAAACCAAACTTTGCTTAACATACCCTTCTGAGAACTAGACAGCAATGTACAAATTATCTTTATCCAGCCATTCAAGATGTCATGAACATTAGTAAACTTTTCAGAGGAAATGGAGAATCTTAGGTAATCTGGCAAGTCTCCCAAGTGGAGTTTTCTTTCAATTGTGAAAGCATGTGTTCTTTTGTCTTTCATGTCTTAGTGAAAAGTAATTACTTCACATTTGTAGCCATTTGTTAAAGGTTTCCCAGATTTTAATCTAAAGGTCATTGATGGACCAGAAAAGTCACTGTGCGTGATCACATTGTGTGTGATTTTCCTCCGGCTCTCTTTGTTTTAGCTCAATGTAGCATAAGTTTTCTCAGTTACCTGTTTAGTGGAGAGAGAAGTATCAACTGAAAAATAGAAAATTAGCCTACAGTGTATTTGTTATAAAATGTGGCTATAAAATTATAGGACAATTCAATGTAAATACTTAAAAATTCCATGAAACCCAAACAATTAACCTCCTTTAAAAATATTCCACATATCTGCAAATGTTTCTTGGAAAACAATGTTATATAACAACTATGTTAGGGAAAAAGAAATATAAAAATATTGAAAGTCCTAAGCTGTCCATAAAGCAGAAGTCTTTTTTGAAAATAAGTCTAGGTGCAGAGAATGGAATTATTTTTCAAATACATAAAAATATATATAAATTTGGAAGGATTAGTTATTATGGTTAGAATGGAACAACAATTACATTTTATAGCTAAAGCAAATTACAGTCGTTCACATTGTAATGCCCATTACATAATCCTATTTTTAGACATGAGATAGTATAATACAGAACATCCAAACTCTAGCTATAACAATGTGAATTTCTATTCACTAACATTGTGGATCTGTGTAATATATAATTCAATTCTCCCTTCTTTTTCCAATGGAGAATTATGAGTTAAATTTTAAACATAGTAGCCTAGACGTTCAGTGCATTTTACAGAAGCAGCAGTTTATACATTTCCCAGAATGATCACTGCTTTGGTTCTTTTTTTTTTTTTTCGGTACCAGGGATTGAACCCAGGGGCGTTTTTTACCTCCGAGCTACACCCCCGGCCCTATTTTTTATACTTTATTTTGAAACCGGGTCTCGCGAAGTTGTGGAGGGCCTCACTAGGTAGAGAGAGAGATAGAGACAGGGAGAGAGAGACAGGGAGAGAGAGAAAGAGTGAGAGAACTGAGGCTGGCTGCGAACCCAGATCCTCCGGTCTCCGCCTCCCAAAGTACTGGGATTACAAGCGTGCGCCACCACGCCCGGCTTGCTTTGGTTCTTGAACCATGAGAAAAGTGAGGTAATCATACACCCATGCAAATCTTTTTAGAATTGTTCTTTGGGAGCACCTATTATTTCCTGGTATTCTAAGTACCAGAAGTAGGATACAAAATGCATATCTGCCCATTGTAGAAAAAACAGTAAACAAATGTAAATAAATATAGTGTGTTACATGGTGGAAAAATTAGTAGACAAATTTAGAAAACAAGACAGGGAGTACTACGTAGACATATGGAGGAAGATCATCCCAAGGCAAAAAGCAGAAAGGAATTCAATGTGGCTGGAGCAGTAGGGAAGGGGAAGAGATGGTAAGGGTAGAAGGGAGGCAGAGCAGATACTCAAGCTGGTTGAGTTTAAGAGGGATGGAGAGTTTTCAAAGGATCTCGAATGGGGAAGTCACATGACAATCCAATCGCTACTGTTTTTTTTTTTTTTTTTACCAATATTCCTCCACTCATTTTAGTCAACTTCACTTTATTACCCCATAGGAGCTGAACTTGGTTAAAGCTCCTCAAGTCAGAGTTCAGTAGAAAAATGAAACAGTTTAAAAATTTGTCTGAATTATTAACCTTAATGTGTAACTTTAACAAATAACTAATAATAACATATTAGAATGTGAGTTCCTTAAGGGCAGGAATTTTTGCTGTTTTGTTCAGTGCTATCACCCCAGTTTCTATACCAGGGCCTGCCACTAATAGTTACTCATCACATTTTAATGAATACATATTTAATTAGCTTTATTACATAGTAAATTGAAAGTCATATAAACACCACCTGCCATGTCTGTGATCATTCGTTCTTCAAACTAGATGCTAAAGCATCTTTCTGTGAGTCACAGATCATGGTGACTGTTCAGGTAATAAACCTCTTGCAAACAGAAAATCTAATACCCGGCTGTCCTTCTTGCATGTTCCAGCCTTTCTAAATATATTCTCATTAGCATCCTGCCCAAGCCCACTTCCAACTCTGATTTTGTGACATTCCATTTTTTATTTAATTGTTCTCACATAAATATAGAACAAATTAAAAAAATAAGAACAACCTTTTGCCAGAAAGAACCTTTTATCCCTGATGACAGACAATTATAAGACTTATGAAGATTTATAAGTATTAAAGACTTAAATGTAAAGACTTATATGTAAAGACTTACAAGCCTTATATGTAAACAACTTTTATTTAAATAGAAAGAGGAGAGATGGCAAGAAGCAAATTGGATTCCAGGAACTTGATTCAAAATTTTAAGTATTTTGTGCTAACAGTAAAATCCTGAGAATAAAACTAATATTGATTTCTCTAAAAGTAAGCAGAAAAGAATGAAAAATATTAAACATCAAGATTCATAGTTAAGGACAACCTCCAATAGGTACACCATCTCTCAAGTTTAAATTACAGATAATGCAACAGAAAAATACAGATTTATCATTACTTTGACTTTGAAAAATTAATTTTATTCAAATTAGCTCATCATTTTAGAAATAAAACAACTGATTATCATCATCGATGATAAAATGCTACAATTCCTCTACTTTTAAATGTTCTTTTTGTATTCAGTGATACATTAGTGTGCATTCAAAGCATTTGAGTTCTGTTTTATGCAATTCCCTGTTCTGCTTTATGTCTTTATTCATTGTAAAGCATGAAGAATATTTCTTCATGTTCTCCTTGAATACTGGGTGCCGTAAGAACATGATAATGACATTAGTGTTAACTTTGTGTCTATTAACAAGTTGTCTTTGGAATATTCTAGATATATCCACATTTCCACTGGAAAATGCCCCTATTGGCCATAATAGACAATACAATATGGTGCCATTCTGGCCTCCAATTACCAACACAGAAATGTTTGTGACTGCTCCTGACAACCTGGGATATGCATATGATGTTCAGTGGCCAAGTGAGTACTGAAAATGTGTTTTTACAAATGTGTTTTCCAAAAACAAATTTGTTATCTTTAAAGTAATCACAGTCTTCTGGGATTTACATTTCCCATTTGGAAATATTTCCATATTTGGATATGAAGCTTTCATTTGGACTTTTTGTCTGGGTATAAAGAAAGGAAATTGAATATTTCTTGAGAGTTCATTCTGACTTGATGTTGAGCTGATTATTCAGCACTCTCTCATTTAAGCCTCTTAACACTTTGAGGTGAGTATTATAATTCTCATTCTGCAAACTGGGAAGCTGTAGCCTACAGATGTTAATTGTCAAAGATCACATTTCCAGTAAGGGGAGAGAATGAGTTTTGACTTAATACTATGTAATAGTGCCTGACTTTTCAACTACACCATGTTGCATGTTGCCTCATTTATTTTTAGAGACAATGAGACATCCTAAGCTACTTTTTCCGAGATTTAGAGATTCAAAACTTTTCCATTTGATTTTAAATATCTTTCTCAACAAAAGCAATAGAGCAGAGTGGAGGATCACAGGATTTATATTTTGAAAAACCTGGGCTCCAAAACAAATTCTACTTCCTACTTATGGAATGACCTGAGTTAAGGGACTTGGACTCTTTGAGCATCATTTCTTCACCTTAAATAGACATAACAGTAACTATCCCAATAGGGTACACTCACTAAAAGAAAGTAGAAAGAGCCTTCAAGATAACAGGTGCTGGGTTAGGCAGTGTAGCCAATAAGAATTAAATATTAGAGTTCTTGTTATAGTGCCTGGAAGAGTGCCTAAGTTTAGGATGTTCACTTTTTGCTGATAACTATTTGAATATTTTTTACTCTCATTTTCCTTTTTCCAATAGGTCAGGACTTTAGTACATCTGAGATTGTTACCATAGCAGTAGTTGCTGGTTTATTACTGGTTGCAGTCATTTTTGTGGGAGCTTCTTGTCTGATTCGTGCCAGAAGCAACATGGATGAAGCTACTCAGCCTCTCCTCACTGATCAGTATCAACACTATGCTGAAGAATATGAAAAAATCCAGAATCCTAATCAGTCTATGGTCTGATAACAAGAGACCGATTCCCTTCTGCATTAGTACTGGGAAACAACCTGTTTGAAAATAATAGATTGAATTATCAACTGCATTTTATTTTACTTTATTATTTTCTTCCTTATACAGACATGTGTTTGAATTAAAGCATAATTTTTAAGAGCTGAGAAGAGTAATTTAGGATCTTTTCAATGGGTTCTAATCAGCTCTATTTAAAATAGTAGACTACATCAACTTCATGATGATCTTTAGCATGTTTTAAAGGTTGACTATATGATGTAAATAAGCTGTTATGCCTTGTTTATGTATAAAGTAAAATAAAGTTTCATAGTAGATCTCTGTTTAAAATACATGAGTGACGCTGGGGGTGGGGGGTGGCACACACTTCTAATCCCAGTACTTAGGAGGCTGACACAGGAGGATCGCAGCCAGCCTCAGCTACTTAGTTAGACCCTCTGTAACTTAATGGGACCCTGTTTCAAAATAAAGAATAAAAAATAGGGCTGGGGGTGTAGCTCCAAGGTAGAAGCCCCTGGATTCAATCCCCAGTACCGCAAAAAATAAATAAATAAATAATAAATAAATAAATAAAATAAAATAAAATACATGAGTGAACACTTCTACAATGTTACATATGAATGCATTTCCATTATTGATATTGGTCACCACATTTATTAGTTAAATAAATTATTTGGTGATATAACTAAATGGGATCTTAATTAACTTTTTCAAATTGATCATCTCATTTGGGTTCAGCATATATTATTTAGTCACGGATTCAAGGCTGCGACAAAGTCACAATCTTTCTCACTCTTTGGGGAGGTAAAAGCTTCACTTTGCTTTTCCCTTGCCTCCCAGTTCACTGAAGAAGGAACCAGTCAGGTGTGTGGCTCAGGCTTGTAATCCCAGTACTTGAGAGGCTGAGACAGGAAGATCACAGGTTCTAGGCCAGTCTCAGCAATTTAGCAAAACCCTATTTCAAAATAAAAAAAATAAAAAGGGCTGGGGGGATAGCTCAAAGGTAGAATGCCCCTGAGTTCAATCCCCGGTACCAAAAAAAAAGGGGGAACTACCCATTCATACATGTCAACTCCTAATTCCTTTTCTAGCATTTTAGAGGTCCACAAGGAAGGCAAAGATAGAAAACATGCTTCATGGTATTCAACAGATAGTATTCTACTCTCTATATTTCATTTAAAGAGCATTCTGTTATCATTTACCAGGCTTTATACATATTTAAAATAAAATATTAATATTAAAATATTATTTAATTGGAGCTGGGCATGATAGCACACACCTGTAATCCCAGTACTTGGGAGACTGAGACAGGAGGATCACAGATTCAAGGCCATCTTCGGCAACTTAGGGAGACCGTGTTTCAAAATAAAAAATGAAATTGGGCTGCGGGTGTAGCTCAGCAGTAGAATGCCCCTGGATTCAATCCCCAGTATCAGAAAAAGACATATAGATTATTTCATTGGTTCCCTGCTTCTATCCAGTTCTTTAGAAATGCTGTTTTCAATTGTGTTCTATCATGAAATATGCTTTCTCTTTTTGATCTTATGCTGTAAAATAATATTTCCAAATTGAGCTAGATAGATTGATCATTAATGAATAAACATTTTAATTAAAATTGATAAAAAGGAATAATGACTATAGTAATGATAACCTGCAGAAAATGGCTAATTTGATATTCTCAACTCAATATACAGAAACAAGATTAAAGTTATATGTCCCTGAATGGTTACTGGGTTTCTTTATATTAAACAATCTTAAGGCTATGTACACAAGACAGAAAACATTTATTAAAGAGCATGATATAAAAATAGGATTTTAAACTTTCAAATAGCATTACTCAATTGGATTTCTTGAAATACATTTTGATTTATTAAAGTATTATACATCCATACATTTTCAGAGAAATTATTGTGTAATAAAATATTTATTCTTACATGGAACAACAATAAAATTCAACACCCCACTTCGTATTTTTGGAGATTTGTTAATTACTCATTTCAGAAACACTTATTAAGCACATACTAAATTTCAGTGATAGTTCAAGGCACTGTGGATTTCTGGAGGAGAAAGTCGACTGTAAAATTGAGAAGGTCATATTTGACTTGGGCTTCAAGGAATGCCAATGGATTTACCAAATATAAAAGTAGAGAAGGGCATTCTATTCAGAAGTGACAACATGAGCAAAAGCACAGAAGTTTGAAAGAGCATGGAACATTCAAAAATATAAAGTAGGTCAGTATGGTTAGAGCGCAGTTTTCACGAGGGGAACGGAAAGATAAATTAGCACTGGGACCAGAATGTCTTATAAGCAACCCTAAAAAAAATTGGAATTTATTCCATAGAAAAAGGGAAACAGGAAAAAGTCATAAATAAACTGTGTTTTAAAAGGGTAACAGAGGGGCTGGGATGCAGGTCAGTGGCAAAGTGCTTGCCTTGCGTGCCTTGTGTGCCTTGCATATGCAACGCCCTGGGTTCAATCCCTAGTCCAAAACAACAACAACCAAAAAAAAAAAAAGCTAAGGAAAAAAGCAAAAGACAAAACAAAATGATAATTGTTGCGGTTTATTTCTAAATAATGTCGAAGAATGTTTAGAGCAGAGGCTAAGACTCGCTAAAATGGAATAGTTCATGGGAGAGAGGAGAGCCTGTCCCCAAATATAAACATTAATCAAAACATAATTATTATAAACATGAATCAACTTTAACTATTAGAGATAGCTACACTCATCTTACAAATAATGCTAAATGTGTCGTTTATTTTTCTTTCATTCAAGGACTTTATTTTTAATATTCTTATATTGGTGCACTGTAATCTCAGATCATAATGGAATTCAGGGTGACAACAGTATGTGGTGAGCTTCCACCCAGATATCACCTGCTCTGTAAGATCTTATGAGTTATCTACTCATTTGCCGTCTTGGAAATTTTGCACTGTTCTTTCAGTTCTCTTACAAAACATAGTAAATGAGGTTGTTCCTCACTCACTAGAATGCACATTCCACGCCACTTTAAGTCCATTCTCTCCTGTTGCATAAATGTCCTTTGCATGCTAAAGCCACAAATTGAACTAAGCTCTATAACCTAAATGGAGTGAGTAAAGCTCCCTGCCTGGACCTTGCTATACAATCAAGAATGAAAAGCAATTATGTTTGTGGCCCCTACTTATATCCTGTCTTTATTCCCAGAAGCAGATTTCACAGATGGTGTCAATTTACGGCTCCTTGTAATTTTAAAAACTGGGTGTGAGGAAGAAGTTTGAAGCTATTAAAGTAACTGTTCCAAAGTTTGGTTATGAGATATTTGTTCTGAGCTCAGTTCATGAATATCCAATAATGCTATGGATTTTTGTGTTTTGCTATATCCTGGTCAAATTTTTCATCAACCAACCAATGGAAGATCAAGATGGGGAGAGAGCTAATAGAAAATAGAAAAAAAAATAAGAAATTTTGACAAAGACCCTGATTAGAAAAATGAAATTTAAAAAGAAAAATGGAAAATATAGTTCAAAAGCCTGATTGCAAAATTAAAGGATAGAGGAAAGCAATACCCAGTAAGATTCTTTACAAAATAACCAGATTTTAGTAGATTTTACGTTCAATATGAACAAATAGTGCAATGCAATGAAGGGGGGTAAATGGCATGCAAATGATAAGGGGGATATTACTGATGTGTTGGGTTTATTAATGCAGTAATTTGTAATGTCTGGGTTACATCCGGAGTATTTATTCAACTGTAAGGCCACTTTCCTGGAAACTTTGAGAACTTGGAATGTGTACCTTCATATTTCAAGTGAAATAATTATCAGCACAAGAGTGAAACTTAGAAGACACCCTTAAATTCTACCTTGTTTCTCAATTCTAAGTTCCAATTAATATTTTTGCTAATACAGTCGATATCTATGGACTACTATATACTAAACACTGAACCCATCATCTAAGGCAATGATTCTCAGTTGGAGAGCAATTCTGCCCCCAAGGGCCATGTGGCAATGTTTGGGAACACTTTTGGCTATCACAACAGGGACTGGTAGTGCCACTGGCATCTAGTGGGCAGAAACCAGGCACAGACTTGCAATGCACAGGACGGCCCCTACATCAAGATATTACCCAATCAAAATGCCAGTAGTGCTGAAGTTAAAACCTAGTGTAAGGCTGCAAGGATAAACAAGGTTAATAGTGCTCCTGACCTCACAGAGATTGGTATCTATTTGGAGAGACCAACAAACACCAAATCTTTATTAGGAATCCACTATTTTGTCACACAACTGGAATTTTGAAGAACACAGAGTTTGAAGTGGGTAAGTCCATGCCATGATGCCTTCAGGGACTCAGAGTCTTTCTAACTTCCCTCTACTGCCTTCAGTGTGTAGTTCTTTTGCTTTTTTATTAATTATATGAGGGCTACAACATAGTTGCTGCATCTTTATACCACACATCCATCCATGAAGAAATTTCTTTTATATTCATAAATGGATATCCCCCCTTTTTTTTTCTTTGTTTTTCTTTTGTACTGGGTATTGAACCTAGGGGCATTCTACCTCTAAACTACCTCCCTGCACCCGCCCCTTTTTTTTTTTTTTACTATTTATTTTGAAACAGGGCCTCACTAAGTTGCTGAGGCTGGCCTCAAACCTGCGGTCCTCCTGTCTCAGTCTCCCAAGTAGTTGGATTGCAGGTGTGTGCCATCATGCTTGGCACTCCCAAAATTTTTATTATACCTCATTGGAAATTTATGATATGGCAAGAGAATATAAGAAATTGAGTTTGGTTGGTTTATTTGTTGGTTGGTTAGTTGATTGGTTAATAGGTTGGTTATTGTCCTGAATAAAATCAGAATTCTAATAGTAAGGGATAAGGGAAAAGGAATCTGGGATGTGTCAACAAGGAGTATTGCCACAACAAATAAATAAGCAAATAATTGAAATATGTAATTACAGCAGTATGAAGGAAGCATACAGGATGCTTCTTTTTAAAATTTTTTTACTTATGTAGTGACTAGAGAAGGTAAGATTGTAAGATGAAGAAGTGACAATAAAGTTGAATTCTAGATGATTTGTAAACTGCTGGAAAAGTTAGCAAAATAAGGTTCTAGGCAAAGAAAAGAACATGAAAGATGACTCTGCTTTGGAAACAAGATCTTTAAAACCACTTTATTGAAGTATGATTGGCATAAAAAAGCTGTGCATATTTAATGTACACAACTTGATGAACTTGGAGATATGTCTACACCCATAAAATGATCACCATAATCTATATGAAAATATATCCATCATGTCCAAAAGATTCCTCCCTCCCTCTTTATTTAGGTTTACCCTCTTAGCAAATTTTGAAGTATGCAGTACCATATTGTTAATTACAGTCAATATGCTATGCAGTAAATCCCTAAGACTTATTCATCTTGCAAGGAAATTTTGAGCCTTTTAACTGATACCACCTCTTTTTCCCTTTCCCTGAAGTCCCTGACAACCACTATTTAATTCTCTACCTCTATGAATTTGACTTTTTTTTAGGGTACACATGTAAGTGAAAACATGCAGTATTTGTCTTTCTGTATCTGGTTGATTTCTCTTAACTCAGTGTCTTCCAGGTTTATCCATATCACAAATGGCAAGATCTCTTTCCTTTTTTATTTTATTTTATTTATTTTATTTTATTTTTTTTTTTTTTGCGGTACCGGGGATTGAACCCAGGGGCGTTCTACTTCAGCGCTACACCCCCGGCCCTATTTTTTATACTTTATTTTGAAACCGGGTCTCAGGAAGTTGCGGAGGGCCTCACTAAGGAGAGAGAGAGAGAGAGAGCGAGCTGAGGCTGGCCGCGAACCGGGATCCTCCGGTCTCTGCCTCCCAAAGTACTGGGATTATAAGCATGCGCCACCACGCCTGGCCTCTTTCCTTTTTTAAGAAGAATATGCATACACATTTTTTATCTACTCATCTGTGGGTGAATATTCATGTTGGTCTCATGTCTTAACTATTGTAAATAAAGCCACAACAAATGTGGAGTGCAAATATCTCTTTGAGACATCAAATCTAGGGAAAAAGAAACAGGCATTTGTGTCAGAAAGAAAATGCCATGTCATTGCAGTGGACTATGTAGTAAGCTGTAAGCAACAAAATTTTCATAATAATTGTTAAAACAATATATTGATTTAACAACAACAAAAATATGATATGACTAAATAGGACATGGAGGCAAGGACAATGTAAAATATGCTGGTGGGCAGGGCTACTACAAAAACCAAGTCTTCATTATCCATAATAGACTATCAAATGTACTTTCCCTAAACATAAAAACATCAGAAATACAAGTTTAAATACACTATTTAGGAACAAAGATACAAAATCAGAAGAAACAACTTGAAGAGCTAAAAATAATGTGTCGCAAATTGTGATTTGTATGTGGGGAAGTTTGAGACGGGGTATCTTTGTTATTCTTCATCAACTTTAACTTTAAAGAGGCAATTTTGAAGAAAAGGGTGATTCGTCTGGAAACTCCAATAAAGAATTATATATTTCAAAATTTGTAATGCTATAAAGAAGTTTATTCTTAAATTTTTCTGCTATTATATAGAACATTTTAGACTTTTAATTTTGGAAAGAGAGAAAAAAGAACAATAAATAAATTGGTAATGACTTTCAAACAGAAAGCAAAATGAGTAAGCACTGTTATTAATCAACTCGAATAAGTCAATTACACATGGAAAGATGCATTGGTATTTTTTTAAATTTAGGCATCAAATACAGGTTTCTGACATGTCAAAAAACATATTTTTGCATTGCTGTTTCTTTCCAGTCTCCAGATTTAGCCAGATTTTGTCAATAGATGTGCTAAAAAAATTGAATAGACTATTACCACAAGATGGCACCTTTGAACATATTTCAGAATGACGATTATGAACATCAAATGTCTCCAACTGAAATGAACAGCGAAGACATTTTCTATTCCTTCTTTGTGCATGTGATTACTGAAAGCAGAAGAAACACAATTTTCACTTTGGTGGGAGAGTTTGTGCAATTAATAACCTCCACATGACTGAAATTTCCAACTAAATAATAATGACAAAAATGTGACTTCTTTATCGACTAAAACTTTCTTATATAAATTATCTCCCTTCACCATTATCACCATTATCACTGATCATCAGGCTCTTCTGGGCCACAAAATGAAGAGTAAGTGGCCTATCACCCAAATGGCTTAGCACGCAATAGATGATTACGCCAGTATTAAGGACACTGATAATTTGTGACAAGGACAAAGGGGCTGACCAGCCATGGGAGTTGACTCCATTCAGACAAGGAGAATACTAATCCTGAATATGATTAAAAGTAAATAACAGATATTATGGCCGTTTATCCTTGTTGTATTGTGTGCCTCCTAAGAACAATGACATTCTCTTACATAACCAGTGTAACTGTCAGGAAATTTAACATGGATTCAATACCATCTTCTAGTACATAATCTGTATACAAATGTCCCCACTTCTTCCAATAACATGCTGTACAGTGATTTTTAAAAAAAAAATAAAAAACTCAATACTTTGAAGAAGAAATGAAAAGAAAGTACAACGTGGAAATAGCGACATAAGAAAAACTATGTAAGCCTAAAGAGTAGGAAAGAGGTGGGGAGAGGACTTTCTAGCAAATTCCCTTTAAAAACCAAAGTCAACATCTGCTTGCGATAGGCAATATTAAAGGATCAACTCCATAGCCAGTCAGATTTAGGTTGGCTTCCTGTCTCTTCTATTTATTAACAATGTGTCCTTGAGCAAGTTCATAACTTCTCTAAACCCCAGTGTTCTTATCTGTAAAATAAAGGCAGTTCTTTCAAAACAAGGATTTTTAGAATATTAAAAGTGAGAAGGCACAGTAAATAGAACTCTCCTCCAACCCCTCAAATGTAGGAAGCGCTTAATACTTTTTAACTTTAATTCCTAGAATCGTGAACAGTTAACTCTTTTTGACAACCGCCTTTAAAAAATGTGTCTCTCTTTAAAAAATGGTTTGGCAGAAAAAGAATTTATGTTCCAAAGTTAAAGCTCTTGGTCTGCCATACTGTGTTGCCCGCTGGTTTCCAACTGAATGCTCTCATCCCGTATCCATCGAGGGGCACGTCACAGCTAATTATCTGTCATCACGCCCTGTTGCATAGGCAGTACCTTGCCTGCTGCTGCTGGGACCTCGGTGCTGTCTGTTGATTCATTTGCATTGCCTCCTGAGTGTCTCTGCTGTGTATGGATCACACAGAATGAAGCCCAGGGGCCAACTGGCAGGCCCGTCTGAATTGTGGAACACAGCGAAGTCCCCTCCTCATTACTTAGTGAGTAATGTGGGGATGTTCGCTGGTTCACACACACTGGCAGTGTAAACGCTCATCTGCTACCTCATCTGCTTCTCGGCGTCTGGGGTGCAGGACCAGATCGGCTGAGGAACTTTGCTAGCACTTATGCAAATAGCGCTGGGAGCTCCTGGGTTTGGCAACGTTCCTTTCAGAAGCCTCATTTGTGGCTACACCGGCTGCCTCGTTTGTGCTTTCACAGTTTTGCAGGGCGACCTCAAGTTGTTTTTATGTCCCTTTGCCCTGGAAAGACTAAAACCCTCCCCAATATTTAGTCCTCCCTGTCCAGTGTCTTCCTGACAGTTATGTTTCAATTTAAACTCTAAAAGAACATATATTTGGACCAAATCAGATTATGCATATCTTATTTTCCAAATTAAGGGGAAAATGTATTTTTTAATTGATTCCCCAATTTAGATTTCAAATACATACACAAAGTCTTGCAGCATGTGTAGACACAGAACAAGTCCCAAACTGTTAGGCATATATGTATAATGTCATAATTTTGTTCCAATATAAACTTAATTCTTCCAAATATATTGTATCATATATACTTAAAAAATAAAATAAATTCAGTTTTTTTAGCACTTTTTAATTACCTACTTCAACAAGCAATGGTGGTCTAGGACCAGCATTACCAAGCCGCAAGGATGCAGTTTAACGTTGATATGAATTCTTAGCTCACTGATGGAGAAAATTTCCTAATTTTTCCTTCTATTTTCTGTACATTACGTTATACTTTCTAACAGTAGATGATTTTATAGAAAATAAACTCAAAGTCTGCTTAGAAAACCAGGGAAAAAATAAAGCATTGTAAATAAGTCTCAACCATGGGAAATTTATTTACAAGGAAACTACAAAAACCACTGGAAATGCTTACAGCTTATTTCCTGTAGGTGTCAGTATAGTCCTAGAACTTATAAACCTCAGTGTTCATGAAAAAATAAGAGCACAATAAAATAATGTTTATTGCCAGTTCATACTATTTATACATTTGCATGATTTTTCTTTTGAAAACTAAACTAAATTTGCAACTATGAATGTTCATCTGCAGACAACAGAATGGATTTTGAACTAGAAGGAACAAATGGTGACTATGATATATTTCTGCAAACACGCATTGTTTTCTGCATCTCTTTTGGTGTTGTACAATCCTATCCTTCATTGTCATATCATAACTTACCCTGTCCTGGGTGGAGAGATTAGCATTTTAAAAGCTCAATAAAAGCTGGCATGGTGGCGCACACTTGTAATCCCAGTACTTGGGAGGCTGAGACAGGAGGATCGCAGGTTTGCGGCCAGCCTCAGCTACTTAGTGAGACCCTCTGCAACTTAGTGAGACCCTGTTTCAAAATAAAGAATAAAAAATAGGGATGGAGGTATAGCTCGGAGGTAAAATGTCCCTGGGTTCAATCCCCAGTACTGCAAAAAGTAAATAAATAAATAAATATAAAAATACTCAATAAACTTTATCTTAGATAACTATTAATATACCTCACAATAATTGGACTCAATGTGCCCATTGCATGGAGTCTTGCATTATATATTTATTACCAACAATGCAGCTTTGTTTAATTTGACTCAGAGTTTTCAAAGTAATACAACAACATGAAAATATTCTGATGAGTGTTTAGTTCATATTTATCACACCACATACTCTATTAAAACCCTGGAAACAGTTGTGCAATGGTGGCAAATGCCTATAATCCTACTACTTGGGAGGCTGAGACAAGAAGATCACAGGTTCAAGGCCAGTCTCAGCAACATAGAGAGACCCTGTTTCAAAACAAAAAATTAAGGTCTGGGGGTATAGCTCGGAGGTAGAACACCACACATATGCAATATGCACGTGCATGCGTGTGCGTGCACGCGCACGCACACACACACACACACACACTGGAATCTCCATTCCTCCAGCCATAAAGAATCCTTCTCTGTCTTCTCTCCAAATTGTTTCCTCAGCAGGCTATTTCCCAACTGGGTATCTCCCATTAATAAGACCAGAGAAGCAATAGTGACATCTCTGAACCGTCAGATTTTGGTGCGTTTCAGAATTCATTATAGCCTATCTCTTAATTTTCCTCAGAACTTTATTTTTAAAAATGCTGTATTCTCAGAAAACTGTAAATGTAAAACAATGAATACTCATATATGCTTCACTTATTTCATCAATTTTGTGACATTTCATTTCTCTAAATGAATATCTTTTCATGTAATTTAAAGTAAGACATATTTTAAGGGGATAATAGAAAATATTATTTATCAAAAACTTAGGTAGTTTAAATAACCCTTCCGTATTTCCTTAAAGTCCTCTGTCTGATTCTTATTGACAAATAAAAGTGTGTTATTATCCAGGTGCAGTAGCACATGTCTGTAACCCCAACCTCATAGGAGGCTAAAAGAGGAGGATTGCAAGTTCCAGGCCCTGATGTTGCAGGAAAACCAGGACCCCAAAAACAGGAGACAGAGCTTTCCTGGAGAGGAAAGCAGGTTTCTTTATTCACTAGTGAAGGCTCAGAAAGCAAAAGCTTTGGGTCTGGCTCCAAGCACCAAAATTATAGGTTCTATACATATTTGGTCACATAATTGCAGATTGGAGGGAGAGGTAAGCATGAGATTTATTACACCTAGCATAAGCAAGATATAAAAGCAGAATAGCTGATAACCCATATATTCTCTCTCTCCCCATCTTGTGTCTTATCTCACAGATGGCCTAGGGAGACTCTGCCTTGTTTATATTAGGGGGAGATGATTCTGGGTTGTACCTCTCGAGCAGTCTATGGAGGCCTGGCCTGTTCTGTCTTATCTCCAGAGCTGTCTGCTTGTTAATATCTGGGGGGGGGGGTGAATAAGCCTTATTCTTTTATTTTAATTTTTAAGCTTCTAGTTAAAAGTAGCTTCAAGGACCCAGCCGGCTCCCTATCTCACAGAGAGACCTGTCTCAAAAGAAAATTAAAAGGGCTGGGGGAAATTAAAAGGGCTCAATGGTAGAGTGCTTGCCTAGCATGGGCAAGGCCTGGAGTTCAATCCCCACTACTGAAAAAAATATATATATAATGTATGATTTGCAGTCCCCAGGAAAGGCTGGAGATATAGATCAGGCAGATCACCACGTACAGACCAATCAGGAAGCAATACTAAAATGATAGGATCTTTGATATCTCTTTGGCATCTCACACTCTGGAGCCACGCAATCTCTATCCTCTGAACACCCAGGGTACTTCCTGTCTTGTATCAGGAACATTACTCTGTCATACAAGAAGGCAGCAAACTATGAAAGATGGTCTGTGTTACCAATCTGAGAGGGTCTGGAAAAAATCACTGGAAAATTCAGAAATATGGTTCTAATGACCTCAAAGACAACTCTCCCCAATTGTACCAGAACTGGTAAAATTGTCCCTCTCTGATCCAAAGAGACAAAACTTTAAAAAAAATAAAAAACTAAATTGAATATCATGATGAAAGTGACCTTCCTACTAAATAAATGTGTGTATTCATTTCTCAGTTTGAATGGGCACAAAATCTTAGCCTACAAAATGTGTTTCTGTAGTCAACTCAACTGATCATGTCATTCTCATAGCTGAAGATGAAAGCTCATTTACCAAAGTTCTCCAAAGAATAAAATTAGAGCCATGACAACCTTTTATTTTATACTTTGTCAAAACACAGAACAAAGCTTTACTTTGATAAAATAAAGTTTTTTAATGATCTTAGGAGGTTTCTAGAGCAATTATTTTTAAAGTTTGATATACCATTTTAGTTTTTTATTTGCCAGTTCTAGAGGCCACGATTCCAAATCAGCTCTACTGGATTGAACAATGTTTAACCATGGCTGCACTCCCTTGGGAAGCTCTAAGGAGAATCCTTTCCTTGCCTTTTCTGTCTTCTAGAACATCATTCTTACATTCCTTGGCTCATGGCTGCTTCCTCCAACCACAAAGGGCTAGGCCAGCATCTTTGCCCTCTGACTCTGCTTACATTTGCTTGTGTCACCTGGAATTCTCGGTTTATGGTTGTCAAATCTCCTCTGCCTCCATTTTACAGAGAAACTTGTGATCAAATTAGGGTTCACCCAGAAAATCCAGAATAATCTCATCTCAAAGTTCTTAACTTTATCATATGGTCAGAGTCCATTTTATCACATAAGGTAACATTCATTTCTGGGGATTAATTAGGACCTAGATATTGGGGGGAGGGGTTAGTCTACCACAGGTTACTTACTTGGTGTGGCCATTTTGAGAAGTTGGCTCAGTTATTACCAATAGAGAAAAATGAAGCCAGTTCCAAATTCATTTTTCTTTATTAAACTATGATGAAAAGTTTATCCTTAGTCTTTCTTCTGACAGTGATAGAAACCAATGAAGCAAGATAACAAAACTCATTGAAGAATTTTGCTTTACCAGAAATCTTCAATGAAATTTCATGTTCTCAATTGTTTTCCCTCCTCTGCAACAGGAATCTTTATTTTCTGCTATGTTTCTACTCAAATACCTCTATAATAAACATAGAGAATTTCAATTCTTCCTCTTAAACCTAGTTTGTTTTGCTTTTCCTTTCCTTTTTTTTTTCAGAGACAAAGACATGTTTATTTAGGAAAGTGAGGATACATGTTCAAGGGAGAATGCAGGCCAAAGAATGAGAGCAAGCAAGAGATTTAGCAGCTTTACAGTTCTTCTTTTATAGAACCCCCATGAGGGGGTGGGTAGGGTCTCACAGCAGGGGTAAAGGACTGGACTTCCTCATAATTCTCAGGTTCCAGACATTGATGGGTGGTAGCTGGATGGTACCTGACCTTGTCCCTCCTTATGGATCCTTTGTTTACTAAGCATCTCAGGACAGGTGGTGAGAGGGACCATTGTGATTAAGGGTGTGGGCTCATTGAGGCTTTTGCCTAAGATAGAATAGATCTTACAGGGTGGAGATAGATTAAAGGTATGGGGCTATTGAGGCTTCTGCCTAAGATAAAACACACCTCGTAGGGTAAAGTTAGAGATTATGAAGTTTCTAGATTTTAAAAATATATTTTCCCTTTCCTTCCCAGTTCATCTCCTTTGTACCTAATATTTTATTTCTCCTATCCTACCTCATTTCTCCCCTTAAGACTTCAATCCCTTAATCTTAGGGTTTGATGAAGGTTGAAAGTCCGTCTTCTACAGCTTCTTCAATGCTGACAAGGGGCGAAGGCCCTGCCTACCCAGGGACTGGACGTCTCATCCTGCCTGGTCTAAAGGAGACAAAGGAAGGTCAGGGTTTGCTGGTTGTAGAACCATCATCTTTTGATGTTCTGAAAAAGAAGGCATGAACATGCGAGATATTAGCTCCTGACAACAGTAAATCAAACAACTGAAGAGTATTCCAATGCAAAGTATACTGGCCAAGAAAATGAGATTCTTACTCCACCAAGATGTTTCAGAGAACCAGGAGTTTATTAAGTCATTGAAACTTAAAGCAGAATCAGACATGTTATTAATTTGGGAGCAAAAGTCTTGTAGTGTAGAAGACATATCTTAGAATTATCAGGGATATAAACACAACATTTTGCCTTAACAAGTACTCAGGTTCTTCCATGTGCTGCAGTTAATATATCAAGGGCCACTTGATTTTGTAGGATGGCCTTTCTCATCATTTCTATTTCATCATTTATTAGTGAAATGCTCTCAACTATATTGCTTAATGCCTTTTGCATATTTTTACTAAAGGACTCTATGTGCCATATTACATACACAAAAATTAGGAGGCAAATAAATTGATGGTTCTTAGCCTGGATAGACATAGTGTCATTATAAGGAAAAGCAAAAAACTTATCCTGATTTAGTCCCCTTGGGTGTTTTTGTTTGTTTGTTTTAATAATGCTCTTAAATCTTCCAAAGGCTCACAGGAATGGTGATCACAGGTTTTATCAGCGTCTTGAGATTTATCCTTGGCTTCATCAGAGCCTTGATTCTGTAAAGTCTTTCCTGACAATTGAGGGTTCCAGGAGCTATAGAGACAGTAAGTTATGTCCAGAGCTGGTGAGACTTCCTGTGTTACCTTTGAGACAAAGGAAGGTTCATTGTCGCTTTGAAGTGACCTAGGGAGTCCAAATCCAGAAACAATTTCCTTTAATAATGCCTTAATAACTTTTGGGGCTTTTTTAGCTTGGATAGGATATGATTTTACCCACCCAGAAAATGTGTCAGCAAAAACCAGAAGATATTTATACCCATGACATAGGGGCATCTGAGTAAAGTGCATTTGCTAGTCTTCCCCAGGGAATGTGCCCCATCGTTGTTTTAGGTTAAGTAATGGTGGTGGCCTGACTTCCCCCCGGGTTATTACAGAGGCAGAGGGGGAAAGCCCTTGTGATCTCTTGAATGGTAGTCTCAAGGCCTTTTCCTCCAAGGACATGGGCAACTAAAGTGGTCGGTGCCTGTCTTCCCAGATGGCATGAGTCATGGAACCCTTTAATAATTTGCCATTGATCAGCCTGGAGTAATGAGATTTTATTGTCTTTCTCTAGTTCATCAGCCATTTTTAGCCAATTTATATTCATGCTGACTTGCCCATTCCTTTTCAGTTTCTGTATAGGATGGGCTCATATTTAAGTTTGGGGTGAGAGGGATTAGAGCCATTTCTGAAATGCCTTGAAGTGCTGCTCATCTAGCATTTTATAAAGACTCAGAAGTTTTGGGCATCAGTGCCATTTTATAATTTATCTATGAGCCTAAAAGTAGAAGTATCATTTTAAATTATAATGTAGAATATAAGGGGGAGCCAAAGTCAGAAGATAGCTAGTTAAATTATGTGGGTGCTCTTTTAAATGGCTCCATGAGTATGACTCTTCCTTTACCCCAGGATAGCACACTTTTTTGTTGTTGTTATATTTTCCTGCTGGGTGTTCAAGACCAAGTAGTTAGCCCAATGTTGGGAAAACATAAATTATAAAATTTTTGCTGTCAAGGTCAGTCAAGACTCCTCAAGGTTACTCCTGGGGAATCTGTGAGGCTTTTCCTCTACCAGTTGTGCCATCAGCCAGGATGGGTCACCGTCTTGCTGACCATTTGCTTCCCTTGAAGTATGGGGGACATTTTCTGTCCAATGACCCTCCTTGTTGCAGACTATGTGCTGATGCCTCCAGTCTCTGGGGCCTTCATGTTCTCCCTATTTTGGGAGGTCAGATAAGTCACCGGAGTTGCAGGACCTTAGTGAGACCTTCCCCTGGGTCCTATTTGACCTTGGAGGGCTAGGGCCAAAATAATGGCTTTTTTTTTCTTTAAGCCCTTTTATTTTCTGATTGTTCTCCAAGTCTGAGTTGTTGAGCACCCAGATGGTCAGTTTCACCAATCCTTTTTAATTAATAGGGGTCAATATTATAGCCTGTTTTTCAGGTAATGGCTATCAAAATATTGTTTAGGTTATTCTGTTAAAGTTGTATCTCTTCAATATTAACAGATATACAAGGAAAATACAAAACAAATCTATTAGGGACAAAACAAATCCAGCTTGTATAATAGTTTTGGTAATATTTGTTGACATAAACCAATCTCCATTTAAATTTGACTTTATACATATATATGTATATATAATCACTCAATTTTTAATCAGAGTGGCATGATTTGGAATGTGAAGTGTCCCATCACCTCTATCTTTGCTTGAAGATGATCATAATATGATTTAGGAATACACAAATATAAACTAATGTGGATGTCTCTGAAGTCACATTTGGGTCACCAAATTTTATGTCAGGGGAAAACACAATAATTCTGTGGAGTTCTTGGCTTTCAGGGCAGAAAAGACTTTCAGCATGTGCCGGTCACATTTAGGAAAATGAGGATATGTGTACAAGGGAGTTCGCAGGCCACCTTGAGAGTATGAGAGAGAGCGAGAGATCACTTTTCCTTTTCTTGAAATATATGCATAATTTAAATGTCCATACTATCCAAAGTGTAACAGTGCTATACTAGGATAGAAAGAAAATGAAAGAAACAGGTAAAAAGGAGACATAAAGGAAGGAGGAAGAAGGAAAACTTTAATTCAGAAGCATACTTTTCCAGGCCTGTCACTCCCTATGCCAGTTTCTCTCCCAAGCCTGTCAATCCCAAATTCCTGGGAAATCTATAAATCTTAAAGTTAACCAAATATGCATTCACTTATGATGATTACCTTGTACACTATTAATTAACCCTTCAATAAAAAGTTTAAGTAAGCGTGCCGGGCGTGGTGGCGCACGCTTGTAATCCCAGTACTTGGGAGGCGGAGACCGGAGGATCCAGGTTCGCGGCCAGCCTCAGCTCCTTCGTGAGGCCCTCTGCAACTTCGTGAGACCTGGTTTCAAAATAAAGTATAAAAAATAGGGCCAGGGGTGTAGCTCGGAGGTAAAACACCCTTGGGTTCAATCCCCGGTACCACAAAAAAAAAAAAGTTTAAGTAAGAGAGATACAATATCTTAAGAAACCTATAATTCAGGGAACTTATGAGTGTTATCTATTGATCAGATAATGGAGACCACAGTCAGCCTAAGAATTCTGAAAATGACCAGACCACCATAAACCATCTTGAGATCACCAGACTGATCTCATGCCCACCCCTCACCAAGTTTCCTTTAAAAGAGGAGTCAGGAACCACTAAAATCTCTCTCTCTCTCTCTCTCTCTCTCTCTCTCTCTCTCTCTTTGTGGATATGGCCCACATTTTCCCTCGACTATGTATTCCTTACTTCCTTATATAAATTTGCCCATGACTGACATGTACTGAATTTTTTTTCTCTTACATAAACCAGGAAAGCCGCTGGTCCTGAGATGAGCACCCCCCTGCCTCTGGGAACTCCTTGAGCCCTTCTCTGAGTCATCTCTTCTCTGGTGATACTACCAGGCATGCATCACTCCAGCAGAAACCTGGAAATCATTTTAGATTTCTCCTTTCTCCTTCACCTGCCAGTTGGCTACTCTATCTGTAGGAGGAATATCCATGATTTCTGCTCATTTATCCTCCAAAATATTTTTCAACTCTATTTCCTTTCTCACTGCCTAGCTAAATCTCTCCAGGGCTTAAAAAAAGTCCCAAGATATCTTCATTTTGTGAAGCTGTCATTATATTAAGAAGTGGGGAAAAAAGCTGAATCAGTTATAAAAGATACATATTAAATACTTAAAGATGAATAAATTAATGCTTTCAATAGAGGCAAAATTGTACTATTCATAAGATAATTATAAGACTTATCAAAAGTTCAAGCTATATTATAGGAAATATAGCAAATATTGAAATATAATTTTAAAAATGCACTACCAATCTTACTAACATGTGCAGGGAGGGAGGAGGAGCAGAACGGGAAGCAGAGGGAAATAAACCAAACAGTGTGTGCATGTATGAACGCATCTCTTTGAATCTCACTATGATGTATAATTACAATGCACCAATATAAGTATAAAAGAATTTTCAAACCTGTCAGTGTTTATCTGAGACTGAATGAAGAATCTTATTTAGAGATAATTTTAAAAGTTCATAGCTGAGACTTTCTGCATGTGAATCCATTGCCACTTCTCCCAGCCCTGCCTCTCCCCCATTGATAGAATCTGAAGCCTATTGCACCACAGCTCCTGTTCCCCATCTCCAACTGATCCTCTTCTATGCCAACAGACCCATCTACTAAATCTTTATCTCCCTGCCCCACTTAAAACAGTCAGTAAAATACAATCTCCTTAACATGCCTTGTGGGACCAGTCTGTGGTATTCTTACAGACTTTTTTTTATCTTCCTCTTCCCCCAGTTTTAAACTGTAGGACTCCAAGCTCCTTGCTTTTCTGAAATAATGCTTTTTCTCACTTCTGTGTTACCATCCCTGCTGTTCCCTCTGGTCTACCATTTCAGCACCTGACTACATTCCCCAAGGCAAGAATCATCCTCTGTAGGTAGCCTCCCAGAATGTCTGTGAAGGGCATCCTCCTTAAGGCACAATTCTTCATTACACTGTTATTTGGCTGTTTCCACACCTGCAGCCTGGAAGTACTGCATTCTTTGAGGGTAAAAACCAAACCTTACTTATTTTTGTGATAATATACCCTGCAGACTATGTAGCACAGGTAGAAGAAAATAAATACCTATCAAACAACAAAACCTTCTAGCATGAACTTGCAAGGAGCTGCTGTTACATCTTCCAGTTTCCATCAGGTGGCACTGTGCTATTCTTAACAGAGACCAAACCACAAAAATAGGAACTCCAGCAAGGATGGTGCTCCCTGTGTTTCTGTATGTATATGCTCATACCCGTGTGTGGGGTGGAACTCTTCTCACACCTACCCATTTATGGATGTCAAGCTGACATTTTTCTTTATGATCTTTACAGAAGCAAAGAACAAAAATATTAAATTACTGGATAGTTATGAAAATCGATCTTCCTAAACAAAAGGGACCTGGTGCCCTTTTCATTCATGAGTAATCACCCAAAGATTTTCTAAAGTGGAGGCCACACTGAATTTCCATTCTTGGGATGATCCAAGAATATTCCCAACCAGAGGAGATGGGGAGATTTCAGGTCTGATGAGAAAGGAGCCCTTGTCTAGTATGATTTTACCCTCTGACGTTTGCTTTCACAATTATGAAAATTGGATAATAATGCTTACCTGTAAATTGTCATGTGAAGGATTAAAAATTATACAATCTGTAATACATTTAAAATACAGAGCCTAACACGCCAGGCATGGAGGAGCAGGCCTGTAGTCCCAGCTACTGGGGAGGCTGAAGCAGGAGGATCCTAAATTCAGGGGCAGCCTTGGCAACTCAGAGAGGCCAAGTTACAGTCTCAAAATAAAAAAGAGCTGGGGATTTAGCTCAGTGGTGTAGTGCTGGCCTAGCATGTGTGAGATGCTGGGTTCAAATCCCAATGATACAGTGCTCACCAGGGAGAAGAAAATAAGGGTTGGATGATTATTACTAGAGGCATTGGGGTGAACCATGAAACTCGAAAATTTCATCTGGCCTTGAAGTCTAAAGAATTCAAATGCTTGTTTGTTTGTTTGTTTGTTTGTTTGTTTGTTTCAACCAACTCACTAACCCAGAGTCTATTTCAACCACTTTTTTGATGTGTAACAAGCCACCTAAGCCTCATTTTTCTCAGCTATAAAATGAACTTTATAGCAGTCCCTGACTAATTGCTAAACTAATTATCTGCTCTATTAGGAGGGTTGACTTCAATGTTACCTGGTAGGCTGAATGGCAATAATGAAGCAAACATCATCTAAATTAGGGCAAATCATTTGTCCAAAGCTCTAACCACGAGTCTCATACCAGGGTTCAAAGCCAACATTTCAGTTTAGAATGGCGATCCCCCTAATGGTGTAGGGTTCAGAAAAATTATGTTTAGATCATTCAAAATGGGGTTGAAAATCTAAACATAATGCATATTTCACGACACCTGTCTCTGCAAGAGGGTGCTCTTCTCTTTAAAGAGGCAGAGCTCTTTTACTTAGATATTTACCCTGCAAATGCGACTGCATAGATGTCAGAAATAAATTTTCATGGCATCAAAAAGGTACATGTTCGAAAATTGTTTGGCAAGCCAATTTTACTTTTTTGCAAAAAAGGGTGCTCCCAGGTATGCAAGAGCACATCTGACAAAGAACCTGGTGGGTTTTATATCCCTGACGCAAAGCTCCTGTGCCAAACTCCTATTGGTGGGAGTTACAGCTTCACATTCTTCCTGGTCAGCTACAGGGGAAGACTGTGTGTGTGGTGGGGGGTCAACACCAGCAATCTCTTAAGAGATGCTAATTTGGGGAAGGAGTGTAAATCCCGACCAGGTTACAAAATGGCAGTTTAAGTTACGCTACTCCTTTGACAAAAAAGATACAATTATATTGTCACATAGGTGCTGCCTTAATTCCTACACTGGTGTTTCCCCTAGTTGAGGGAAAATATTTTTGTTAATGATGTCATTGCTGGCAATAATATTCTATCTGGGAGTTCTACTCTTTCTAAGTAGAGATTAGGTACTTCCTTCTTAAATATGGGGTAGCCTCAGGAAAAAAAAAAAACAGAGAAGATTCCTGGTGTGTGTGTGTGTGTGTGTGTGCCTGTGTTCTTTTCTTTAAAAAATTAAATAAAACCAAGAAAATTATCCCTACTTAAAATTCCTTATTTAGTTGCCAGTGCCCACTTGGGTGTTTGTTAGTCTAACTAGCAGACTGCCTAGTACTTCTCCTTTTGGAACTCGAAAGCACAGAGCAATGGATATCTGAGCAAATGACTATCTCTCTGTAGGAGTAGTTAATTCCTAAAATTCCACAGTTAAAGAGTTGGTTTTTTGACTTACAACCTTTGACCTCTGGTAAACACAGGCCAGGGCAGGTGACTCTTGAAGTCTTATCAGTTATTTGCATCTAAATATGAGGACTCTTATCAGATCCCCTCCCCCCTTTTCTTTTTTGAGCAGTGTTTTGAAAAGGGAGGTGGAGAAAGGGCAAACCTGCAACCTGGAACCTGCAACCTGAGGGGAGAAGGAGACTGTTTGGGGTGCCCTAATTCCATCATTTTATATCTTCCTCCTAACCATAATAAAGTTTGTATTTTACTTTTTTTGTTCTCATTTTATAATAAAATAAAACTCAGAGAGGCCAAGTAACAGCAAGCAGCAGAACTTTTATTGAGATGAAAATCTGTATCTCCAAATTTTGGATATCTAAAGTTCAGATTATGAGACTGAGGTAAGAATGACTTTAGTAATGCCACATTTCTGTGTTGGAGACTGTCTCTCCAGTATGTCACAAGGCTGCCAGATAATGGACAGTTAAAGAAAACGAGCTCTTTAAATAGAAATCCTTATTAAAATAACAATGCCAACTTTACAACTCTTATCCATACATCTAGATCTTTCTCCCTTGTCATTCTACACACATTAATAACTTTAATTTAATGCATGTAAGAAATTTGAGGAATGTGTTTCAAATTTGCTGCCGGGAGCTCTATGAGTATCCATTGAAGACACTATACACAGAACTTTATGAACTTTTCTCCCCAACCAAAAATTATTTCACTTGCTATCCCGTGTTTTCTTCCTGTGAGAATATAATTAGATCTTTTCTATAAAAGGAATAGCTTGACTTAAGCTCCATTTTGTAAAACTGCCATTGTGTAACTTTGAATGCACTTGTATTTTTGTAAAGATAGCATTTCCTGGGAATTGTGAGTGCCAACCCCTCCCCCGGCATCGCCTTCAGCCAATGATGTAAAGATTGTGAGGCTGTGTTCACACCCAGAGGAGCACAGCACAGAAGCCTCCTGCTGGAAATAAAACGCCCAGCAGTTTTCTGCCATGCTGTCTTGCACACCTGATTTAACTAGTGGCAGGATCCCTCTGTGCAAAAAGTAAAATTCGCCTTGCTGAGCTGCTTTCAAATATGTGTCTTTTTTTTTTTTACAACGCCATAGAAATTTAATTCTGACAATCCCCCACTTAAATCAGCTAAACCTGGCGTGGTGGTGCACGCTTGTAATCTCAGTACTTTGGAGGCGGAGACTTGTAATCCCAGTACTTGGGAGGCGGAGACAGGAGGATCCAGGTTCACGGCCAGCCTCAGCTACTTAGCGAGGCCCTCCGCAACTTCGTGAGACCCAGTATCAAAATAAAGGATAAAAAATAGGGCTGGGGGTGTAGTTCGGAGGTAGAAAGCTAGGGCTGGGGGTGTAGTTCGGAGGTAGAAAGCCCCTGGGTTCAATCCCCGGTACCGCAAAAATAAATAAATAAATAAATAAATAAATCAGCTAAAATTTTAAGAAATGCTGCAGAGAAACCTAAAATGATGTTATACTTCCTTCCTTTACAAAATTAAATATAGAAGTTGAAACTGACCTCTGTTAATATTCTTTGCAAAATTTCACCATCACAGCTTGACATAACTAATAGCATTTTGCAGAATTGATGGTTCTATCATGAGGTTTTCAGCATTTCTATCGCTGTCTTGACAGATGGCAAAAACACATTTCTACCAGTAAAAGGACAAAAGCAAATACATCACAATTTTTTTGTAAGCAAATAGCATTTGTTAATGCAATGCCAGGCTAAATTTCATGTATCACCTTTAAAACCCAGAAGCTTTGCTGGAATTCAACAATGAGAGAGAGGGCCTGTTCAGTAACCATGCTCTATGGTGCACTTGTCTTATTTATCTCCAAGTGTGGTGTGCTAAAGTGCTGTCTTCAGTTGACTAATCAAAGCAACCACTAGAAAAATAAAATGAAATCCCTTTTCAACCAAAGAATTTATAGAATGTGGCAAGGGTTTCATTTATTTGTTCATTAGTTGAATTCATTCGATAAAAACGTACTATAAGTCTACTGTGCACAAGGCACTATGAGTTTACAAATGTGTAAAACACAGGCATGGGCCCCCAGAGACTTATAATATATGAAACCTGCCTATTAAAAACAGCCTTGCAAATCCGTGTGTGATAAGCAAATATCTGAACAACCTTGCTGTGGTCAGAGCTCTAGCTTGCTGGAGTCAAATGTCTACCCGGACCAGCAGGTATTATAATTGATGACAAGCACCAGGAAACATATGGCATATCTCTCTGAAAGGGCAGCTGCCGTCCAACCCAAACTGATTGTTATCATGCAAGTAAGTGTGAGGAAGGAAAAGTACCTTTTCCTTTTACTAAGCTTAGTTTTATTAGCTAGGGTCCCTGTCAGAAAAGACACAATAATAAGAAAAAAGCATAGGACAATAAAAGGGAGAATGACAAGAGAAAATCATAAAAGTTTATTGAATATTAGGTTTATCATAGGAGTCTTCATAAAGAAATGAACCACTGAAGAAATGGTTCAACATGAGTGTTTTATACTAGGTGTGATCAGGATGGATAGTCATGGAGAAAAATGACAGGGCAGAGTATGTGCTAAGTGTAGTAAACTAAGTTCTGTCTATTTGGATTCTTCTCAGTGTCCCTCCATCTTGGAGAGAAGGCTGTTCCTTTCCTCCAAGTATGGGAAGAGTGCCACTCACAGGAGAGTCTTATGACCTCCCTTTGCGGGAGAAGGTTGGGGGAAGGTTAGAGAGAATTTCCAATGTCTGCCATTTTCTCAAACTCTTTCAACTGAAAATATTCAAATACCAAGGTGCCATATTTTTTTAGTAATGTATACAGAGCCCCATCACATGCTGAGGGTCGCACTAAGTTGCTGAGGCTGTCCTTGAACCTGTGATATTTCTGTTCCAGCCTCCCAAGTACTGGGATTACAGGCATATGCCAACATACATTGCATGGTTAAATGAATTTCAGCAACTTAGGGAGTCCCTGTTTCAAAATAAAAAAGATCTGGGAGTGTATCTCAGAAGTGGAATGCCCCTGGGTTCAATCCCCAGTACCCCCCACACACACACACACTAACTTGAAAACTGTATAGCTTTAATAAGATAAGGAAACCACATCTGACCAGAATAACCTAAAATGGCTTGATGCAAAAGGCAGTATTTTAGTCGTATCTTAAAAAGAAGACAACATTTTCAAAAGATGGTAAAAAAAAGTAAACATTTCAAATGGAGGCAAAGTTTAGAAGGAAGGGAAGTAACTTGAAAATATGTTTAGGATGCAGACGGTTATTTTATTTAATGCATCTACAAAATTCTTTATGCAGAAATAACCATAGTATCTAGTGAAGAATGAATGGATAAAGAAAATAATGTTAATGGAATATTATTAAACCATGAAAAGGCAGAGATTCTACCATTTACAACATGTATAAAACTGGAGGATATTATCCTAAATGAAATAAGTGAGATATAGAAAGGAAAACAGTACATGATCTCATTTATATGTGGAACCTAACAAAGTTGAATTCATAGAAGCACAGGGTAGAATGGCGGTTGACAAGGGATGGGAGGGATAGAGAGAAGGGGAGATATAGGTCAAAGGTACTAATACAGTGTAGCTCTCCAGTGCTCCCTGCTATGCCCATGTGTTAAAGGCTTGGTCCCTAGGTTGGTTCTATGAAGAGATGATGGAACCTTTAAAAGCTGGGTCCTTCTGGGCATGATGGCACAAGTCAGTAATCCCAATACTTGGGAGGCTGATATAGGAGGATCACAGGTTTGAGGCCAGCCTCAGCAACTTAATGAGGCCCTCAGAAAAACAAATACCTCAGGATCTCCCTCAAATGTGGATGCTAAACTGCTTGATCTCACAGAAGTAGAGCATAGAATAGTGGTCTCTTGGCCGGGCGTGGTGGCACACGTTTGTAATCCCAATACTTGGGAGGTGGAGACCGGAGGATCTGGGTTTGCAGCCAGCCTCAGCTACTTAGTGAGGCCCTCTGCAACTTCGTGAGACCCTGTTTCAAAATAAAGAATAAAAAATAGGAATGGGGGTGTAGCTCAGAGGTAGAACGCCCCTGTGTTCAATCCCTGGTACTGAAAAAAAAAAGAATAGTGGTCTCTAGAGGTTAGGAAAAGTACAGGATAGGGGATAGAAAGAGGTGTGGTAACAGGTACCAAAATACAATTAGATAGGAAGAATAAATTCTGATGACCCATAGCATGGTAGAGTTCACAACAAGTAATTCTATGAAGAACTAGAAGAGAGGAGTTCAAAATTTTCCAACACGAAGAAATAATAAATGTTTAAGGTCATGGAAATGGAAATTACCTCAATTTGATCACTACACATTGTACACATGTATCAAATTACCCCCCACACTCATAAATATGTACAATTACTATATGTCAATAAGGAAAGTCTAAAAAGTCACTATTAAGAAGAGACATGATAAAGTGATTCTTATAAAAGTGTAGTTTATAACCTACCAAGTGTTTCCTTGAGGTATTAACCAGTTTGCATAGAACTTAAGAAAAAAAATACCCAAAAGACAAAAACAAAAACCAAAACAACCCTAACTGTGGGCTTTATGTACAAGTGATATCTGTAGAAGGTACTTGCTTAAGCAGGCGATCTTTCCTGCGTGCCTTAAACTCTGTCTCCTGCTGTCCACTCCTCCCTAAGCCACTCAGGTAGTGGAATTGTCCATACCACATACCCAAGCCTTCAAATCCCTTCATACCCCCATGCTCTCCCTATTCAGTGTCCCTATTAATAATAGCAGGTGTCAGACTGCACTGCTGGGGTGTGTGTGTGTGTGTGTGTGTGTGTGTGTGTGTGTGTGTCTTTTCTACCAGTCTGCAAGCTACTGGAAGAAGCTACTAGTTTTCCAAATCTGCAACCTAGATTCTTGTACAGAACCTGGAACACCACAAATAATGAATAAAAGCAGCAACCATTTTATTCACTTAGCACTGGGAACTCTGACCTCTTCTCTTAGGGAAGCCAACCTGTGAACATGAGTATTTGGACACTGTTTTAGAATTGTCATGGATAAGTTCTGAAGTACTTCATGGTTTCCTTGCAAGAGGAGCTGTGGTCCTCTTTCTTTCACCATCCACATTAAGCCCCACTGTGCCCCCACCTTTCAAACGTGAGGGATGAGGAGTGGTGTAGCTTGCGGAATACAAATAACACGTTTCCCGTGTGTGTGTGTGTGTGTGTGTGTGTGTGTGTGTGTGTGTGTTTAACTGGAATTGAACCCAGAGGCATTCTAATTCTGAGCTATACCCCAGTCCTTTTTACTTTTTTGAAACAGGGTCTCACTAGGTTGCTGAGGGTCTTGCTAAATTGCGGAGGCTGGCCTTAAACCTGCAATCTTCCTGTTTCGGCCTCCCATGTACTGGGATTACAGGTGTGTGCCATCATGCTTAGCTTGTTTTTTTTTTTCCTTGTTTGTTTGTTTTTTATTTCTGAAGGATCACCCTGATAGAATCAAGCCTTTTCTAAAATAGACAAGCTTTGTTAAAAAGAGAGACATGACTACTGTGATTATGTCAATAATGCTGCCCAAAGATATGTTCACACTGTAATTCCAGGGACCTGTGGTGATCACCTTATCTGGATACATGGTTTTTTTCAGATGCAATTAATGTTGGGCTCTAAATCTATAATATGTGTTTTTATAAGAGAATTAGAGGGAAATTGGACATAAATTCGCAGAAGAGGAGACAGTGTAAAGATGGAAACAGAGGTTGGAGTGCTGTGCCCAAGCTGAGGAAGTCTGTGTCCATGGGAAGGTGGAAGGTGAGAGACACAGGAAGGATTCTCCAGGCTGTCCACACCTTGATTTCTGACTCTGACCTGTTTTCTCTGAGAGTAAGTTTCTCTTCTTTTAAACCACCCAGTTTGTGGCAATTTGTTACAGAAAGCACAGGAAACTAACCCATATAGGAATGGATCTGAGGCCAGCAAACCAGTAATGGTTTGTGCAACTTCAGAAATTATCATTTTCTCTGCATTTTTAAAGCAAAATCTCTTTCTCTATTCTGATCTTCTATTTTTCTCAGTTATTTTTCCGCCATTCCCTCTCGTTCTCTGAATCATAGTTCCTACTTCCTTTTAGTTTGTGTTGCCTCCTGAATTCAGTTTGCCATTATTCCTCACGCCATTGCTCTATGTCACAGAATTGCTCTTTTCACCATTTCTGTGTTAGCTATTACCTCTGGCTATTAACTTACTTCATTCTTTTCCATTTCAGACTTCTAAAAAGGTGAAAATAATCAGCCCAGTGTATCATAGGTTATTTCAAATTTGTTTCTTAAGCATCAGTTCTACAGTTCTGGTCCAATAAGCAACAATTTGGGTCTCATGGTAGCAATATGGCTGCCAATGGCTGCTCATTCATCAAGGGTCCCATAAATATGTAATTCCCCATAAATATGACTGTAGATCTGAGCCTTTGTTACAGACACCTGTCATGTTTCTTGTGTTCAGAAAGTTACAGGCATGCAGAGGGAAGAACAATCTAGCCACTGTCACCAGCATCACTACCTCACAACACCCTTCCTTACTACTGCTAAAGTCAAATGAAAATTGTGTCGCCTGTGCTATCATAATAAGGGTCATTTTCCTAGACTGGTTGGCAAGAGTTTTTCATATGTATCACTGCAGTAATTTTGACAGTAAAATAACATTGCTTTGTCTAATCTATTCTCAGCACCTTTGAATGTCCATAAAAAGAAAATGAGCATGTCTGGTTAGTTTACAAAGAGACTTATGTGTGTAGACATGAAAGGCTCAAAGTTACTGTGAAAGTGGAATAGTGAACATCTATTAGTAGCTCTGTTTAATCATGGCTTTATGCTGCTATACTCTCATGAGGTCATTTTATTAGACTGAACAAGCAGCAAGCCTATCTGGGTCAGGACAGGATAAGAGGTAATAAGGACTCTTCCTTCCCCAAGATATCCTAAGTAAAATTGTATTTATGATGCAGGAAGTTACAAAAATACTTTTTGAGGGATTTCCTAAAAGTAATTATCGAGAACCAATTTTAATTTAAAAAGCAGCAGCATTTGGCACGGGAGCAACAGGATACAATGCTTTACACAAAAGCCCGTGCACACCTAAGAGCAGTAACTGTGGGCGATGTGACAAAGACCATTGTTCCTCCACCCCTGTTCCATCTGTTCCTACTCAAAAGGTAATTCGGGATTCATTATATATGATACCTGTAGGCAATGAAACAAAGACAATGGAACAAGAGTGGAAACCTTAAGATCATTTAAAGTTGAATTGCCCCAATTTTGATCATATCCCCAAATTTGCACATTTAATCATCAGCTTTTCCTTATTTAATCATGTTTTCTTCTGCTGTTTCATTTATTGCTGTTTTAACTTTTTGTGTGTGTATGTGGTGTTGATATTGAACCCAGGGACTTAAGCATGTTAGGCAAATGCTCTACTGCTGAGCTACACCCCCAACCCACTATTTAACTTTTTAATAAATAAATTGTGTTTCAAAAAAACCTATCAGTGCATTTGGGTACAGCACTGCACAACTGTAATTCTAGTACTTGGGAGGCTGAGACAAGAGGATCAAAGGTTTGAGGCCAGCCTTAGCAACTTAACAAGACCCTGTTTCAAAATTTTAAAAACCAAGCTGGGCATGGTGGCGCATGCATATAATCCCAATATTTGGGAGGATGAGACCGGAGGATCACAGGTTCGCGTCCAGCCTCATTTATTTAGAGACCCTCCCCAACTTAGTGAGACCCTGTTTCAAAGTAAAGAATAAAAAATAGGGCTGGGGATGTAGCTCAGAGGTAGAATGCCCCTGCATTCCATCCACAGTACCGCCAAAAAAAAAATTTTTTTTTAACTAAATACAATGGACCAGTGGTATATCTTAGAAGTAGAATGTCCCTAAATTCAATCCACAGTATCGCACACAAAAAGAAAGAAAAAAAGGAAGAAAGAAAGAAGGAAGGAAGGAAGGAAGAAAGGAAGGAAGGAAGGAAAGAAGGAATAAAGAGAAAAGAAAAGCCTATCAGTGTCACAGCAGTAGTCCATTAATATATGGAATGCATAATGAGAAATTATATCAGGTTATTTTGATAAAATATACAGATAACATTCAGAAAAATCTTCACTTTTTTCTCCTGTATTTATCCTGTTAAATTATAATAAGAGATAATTCAAATTGCTTTCTCTCTCTCTCTCTTTTTTTCTAAAATATGGGCGGTATCAACCTTTAAGTAGGTGGTCTGGTTCTGAGTTGAATGTGTGGATTGATACAGTACATGAACAGCTCCAAGAATAAAGACAAGCTCTTTGTAACCCTGAGCCCTGGAACTTCAGAACTCACAGCAGCTGGTCTGGCCTCCTGGCCTCGTAAGGAAGAAGATGAAATCAGACACCCACCTCCCAAGGAACTCCCACCTAGACACCTTGGAACTTTCAAGGTTGAGACCAAGGATCCGAGATTCCCTGGAACTCCCATTAGCTCTCCATCTCACATCTGTTTTTCTATATGAAGCAAATGCATTCCTGCCAGATGACCCATCCTTAGCATGCCAACTTGGTCTAAAAATCAATTCAAATAGAGAGGGTTTTACTTTTTTTTTCTGTTGATTTAAAACCTCTCTAATGTGATGAAACCCATATCTTCACAATGAATTTAAGTCTCACAGATTGAATACTGCTGTGTGTTGGGGAATTTCTACGTCCCTGCTTAAAACTGACTTCATTTTTACCTTGCAGCAGAAATTATGAAAGCATTTAATCTCTCTCTCTCTTTCTCTCTCCACATATATACATGTATATGTATATGTATGTATATGTCATTAAATCTATTGTGTAACAAGAGCCAGTAGGAACATCTGGGAACAAAGCTTTATTACAAGTGTTGAATTTGTTGCTATTGGCACCAGGAAACCAGTTCTATGCAGTTTCAGGACTCTAACAAGGCGACTATGAGTAGACGGGATGCTCTGCTGGTGACATGCTCCGTGCATGGTGTTTTATAGCTCTCCCAACAACTTCTTGATTACTTGGGAATTGCACTGCCTTTGCTTAACAACCGTTTTTCTTGTGTGGTCGTTTTCTTGTTAGTATGCAGCTGGTTAAATATTGCTTTAACTACCAGTAAAAACTAAACACTTGATACAGTGAGAGTATTGCCTGGATAAATAAATGTAGTGAGCTGTGTGCATGTATGTTAACACCAAACTGATACTCATTATGATGTGAGACTACAATGCACCAATAAAAACATATTAAAAATAAATAAAAAAAATAAATGTAGTGAGGGCAGGAGTTATTTCTGACCCCATTTTGACAGGGTAGTAGCAAAAAGATCCCAAGGAAAATAGAAAGAGCACTGGGTTATAAGGATTACAGGACACAGAGGCATCTTCATTTCACTCTCCCAATGTCTACATGACTGGAGCAATATTTTAAATTTCTAACTGCCTATTTCCTTTTCTATAATATAAATGAATTGGAAGTATCTGTATTTATTTTATTTTATTATTTTTGTGGTATTGGGGATTGAACCTAAGGGTACTCAACCACTGAACTATATCCTAGCCCTTTTTATTTCATTTTGAGACAGGGTTTCGTGAAGTTGCTGAGGCTGGCCTCAAACTTGTGGTCCTCCTGCCTCAGCTTCCAGAATAATGAGATTACAGGCATATGCCATTGTACCCAGCCCGAGAATTTGTTTAATTTCTAACATTTGAGCTCTAAATACAAAAAACGTTATCCAACTTAATATAAAAGTAAAATATGTGATAGGAGTAAATTAATTTAATTTATTCACAATAATTATGGAGGAGTGGTTCAGATTTTTTATGGATGAGATGATCTTTTGTTAAAGAAAAAGTTATGAATCCCTTTTGATAACATTCTAGTTTTTTATCTATTAATGAAAAATAAAACCAAGAAGTCAAGCACAGTGGCACATGCCTATAATCCCAATACTTGGGAGGCTAAGACAGGAAGATGGCAAGTTTGAGGCCAGCCTCAGCAAATAGTGAAACCCTCAACAACTTAGCAAGTCCCTGTTTAAAAAAAAAATAGAAAGGGATGGGGGAAAAGATGAGGGTGTAGCTCAGAGGTAGAATGCCCCTGGGTTCAATCCCCAGTACCATAAAAACAACAGCAACAACAACAAAACAATAACAAAATCTACTAGAAAGTCGGAAATACCCTTTAATGTTTATTAATCATAGTAGCATCTAAATTCTCTGAAAAAATAAAAAGAGACACGATGGGCATAAAATAGAACTGATTCAATGTGAAAGCAATTTTGAGTTTATTTAAAGATTCTTGAATCTCTTATAATAATTCCAAAAATATTTAGGGGACTACCAAAATAGAGTATGAAGAGATAAAGTTGAGTATCCCCTAAATAGAAACTAGATTTTACTCATTTAAGGGAGATATCCCAAGAAATGGGGAATGACTTAAAAATCATGGTCAAGGAAGTCTTTCTGAAGGGGTAATATTTTATGCTGAAACCTAACAAAACAGAAAGAACTGGGTACACAAAACTGGGAGAAGAACATTCCAGAGAGAGGGTGTGGCATGGAAGTCTCTAAGGTAGAGTTCACTGTCCTTGCAGTGCAGGAGTGGGATAGTATATAAGTGCAGAGAGACTTGGGCTTTAAGGCAGAATCTGCCAATTTGTCACACAGAGTGTAGCTTATGACAAATACAAGGAGAAAACAAAAGATTTTAAGCAAGCTATATTGTGCCCCTACATTTTGAGAAAAATTATCTCTGCTGCTGTATAAGGGATAGATAGGAATGAGGAAAGAACATATAAAAAGACCGGTAAAACGATTCGTGCAATAATCCATATAAAAGATAAGAATGGTCTGACTATCTGGGAAGAAAACAGCCAGAGAAAGAAATGCAAGAAGCAGGGCATGGTAGAGCATACCTGTCATCCCAGTACTTGGGAGGCTGAGACAGAAGAATCACAGGATTGAGTCCAGCCTCTGCAATTTAGCAAGACACTGTTAAAAAAACAAAAATAGGGCTGAGTCTGTAGCTCAGAGGTGGAATGCCCCTAGGTTCAATCCCCAGTGCCACAAAAAAAAGAAAAGAAAAAGAAAAAAGAAAAAAAGAAGGAAGGGAGGGAGGGAGGGAGGAAGGAAGGAAGGAAAGAAAGGCAAGAATGTGAGACATTAGGTATTAACAAGACTTGATCATGGGTTGAATACTTGGAGAAATTAGGCAACCAGAAATTACTCCTAGTTTTCAAGCCTGTGTTATAGTGTGATTGATAACTTTTTCTGAGCTACAGAAGGTTGTCTGTGTAATTTATTACTTAGAAAACAAGAGAATGAGTAGGAAACAGTTGTGGCTGAAAGTTAATTTGACTACAATATTTTTGTTCAGGTTAAAAGTACACTAGCCGGGTGTGGTGGTGCACACTCGTAATCTTAGTACTTGGGAGGCTAAAACAGGAGGACCGCAGGCATGAGGCCAGTCTCAGCAATTTAAGAAGGCCCTCAGCAACTTAGTGAGACACTGTTTCAGAATAAAAAATAAAATAGGACCGGGGGTGTAATTCAGAGGTAGAATGCCACTTGCCACTGGGTTCAATCCCCAGTACCAAAAAAAAAAAAAAAAAGAGTACTCTAACCAGGTGTGATGGAGCATGCCTGTAATCCCAGTACTTGGGAGGCTGAGACAAGAGGATCCTAAATTCAAGGCCAGACTCAGCACCTTAGTGAGACACTGTTTCAAAATAAAAAATAAAAAGGGCTGAGGGTATAGCTTGAAGGTAGAGTGCCCCTGAGTTCAATCTCCAGTACCCCCACCCACCCACACACACAAAGAAGATCTGAAATCTAACTATCTTGGACATGTCTGTCACGTAGGGGAAGCCGGTTCCCATGGTTGGTTAGCAGAACCTTCAGCAGTAGCTGTCCAAGCGCTGGCGGATTCTCACCCCTCCTCTTATAGCTCTTGTGTTTTGGTTACTCTCAGGCTGTGCCTGAGGCATCCTGCTGGAATGGGGAGTGGCGAGAGACTGCTAATTAACTAGTCCTGACAACATCTACCCACCCATGACTTCATTTCTGTTTTACTAGAAGGGAAGGCAAGTGGGCGGATGTGGCTCCGGGGCTGTCTGCCTGAGAACTGGGAGCCACACTATTATTCTAAACCTAGCACATCCTGAGAAAATGCAAGAAGCAGTATTTTTAATATTTTTTATGAACATTTTCAGTGTACAACAAAATGGAAACAAAATTACAGTGAACATCTTAGATACCCACCACCTAGAAGATTCTATGTTCAATATTATAGCAAAGGTACTTCACAATATATATCCATCCACTTATCCATTCCTCTAGCCATCCATTAGTTTATCTTACTTTTTGATATATTTCAAGTAAATTGTGGACATCAGTACATTTCCTGCCAGATACTTCAGCACACATAATACTAAGTAAATGAATACTTCTCTGTTTTTATGAATAAAATTGCACAATTTTCTTCTTCTTTTTTTTTTTTTTTTGCTTTGTTTTTGGTACTGGGGATTATATCCAGGGAGCATTCTACCTCTGAGTTACAACCCTAGTCCTTTTTGGTTTTTTTACTTTGAAACAGGATCTCACTAAGTTGTTGAGAATCTCTCTAAATTCCTGAGACTGGCCTCTAACCTGCAATCCTCCTTCCTGTTTTAGCCTCCCAAATACTGGGATTACAGGCATGAGCCACCACACCCGACTTAAAAAGTACAGTTTTTAATGTACATTCACTGTATTGTGATAAATGTATGTATGTATCTGTGTAACCGAAACACCTGTAAACATATAAAATATACCATTACTCAAGCACTATTCCTCGTACTCTTTCCCATTCAATCTCTACTTCCACTTCCCCAGAGACAGCTACTCTCTGGATTTCTTTTCCATTCTAGAACTTCACATAAGTGAATTCATACAGTACGTGCTCTTTTGTGTCGGGTTTTGGCTATTGCTTTTTGTGATACAACTAACATTTGCTTACTACTAAATCAAAAGGACTCCTCCATGTTTTCTGTACAATCTCTATAGGTTTAGCTATTGCATTGTAGGTCTATGGGCTATTTTGAATTCATTCTTCACATATGAAATAAAGCAATGGTCAGGTTTCTTTTTCTTTTCATTTTTTTCTAAATATGAATATCTAGTATCATTTGTTGAAAAGACTTTTCCCTTCCCAAACAAGCAACTACTTTTCCGTTATGCATTGCTTAACTTGAATTGTACTATTTTTTAAAAATTATTTTTTACCTAATTATATGCTTATTTATTTTTAGGAGAAATGTAAAACAGGCAGTTTTGAGTTTGTGACAATCCCATGAAACCTGCCTCATTCTTCCCACCAAAGCCAGGTATAGTGGACCGATCCAGTCTGGCCCACATTGTCATCTCTGTCTCAGAGACAAAGGCTGTTTATTATTCAGAATTGGACAATAACTCTACACGGTCTGATGATTCCGAGAGTGAGGAAAATGGTGATTTAGCTTTGCTTCACATGGTCCTTTCTTTAGGGCCGTTTACTAGTCCTGGTTAATGCCCCGATTCCTGCCACTCCCTGACAGATGCGCTCCTCAACAATTCTGAAATATTTATTCCCCAGAAAAATCCAGGATTTTCTCACCTTCAGGAATCTACACATGTTATTATCTTTTCCCATAATATGCCTGTGTCCAGATGTCCGAGGAGTTCTGTTCATATCAAAGGAAGCCTTTCTCGATCTCCCTTCAATGTTAAATATTCCCTCCTCGACATTCCCGGGCACTTTGACCACAGCTGTGTTATATCACCTGGCCATAGTTCCCTACGTATTCATCCCATGTTTCTCATTTCTCTTTCCTCTCTACACACAGCTTCCTTAACATGAGCCTCAAGAAAGTAGAAAGCTATTCATCTTGTTTTTCATTACTGTACCTTGAAACAACCATGACAACAATAATAGATTTGCTGGATGAAAGAATTTGAAATTTCTGAGGTAATTTAACTTGCAAATGTCTTTCACTTTATCCATAAGCACATTTATAGTTATATTTACAAGATCACACAGAATGATAACTTGGTTTGGATTTTTCATTTTATTATTATTATTTTTGTTTTTTGCAGTACCGGGGATTGACCCAGGGGCGTTTTACCTCTGAGCTACACCCCCGGCTCTATTTTTTATACTTTATTTTGAAACTGGGTCTCACAAAGTTGCGGAGGGCCTTGCTCAGTAGCTGAGGCTGGCCGCGAACCCGGATCCTCCGGTCTCCGCCTCCCAAGTACTGGGATTACAAGTGTGCGCCACCATGCCCAGCTTCTCATTTTATTATATATGTGTGTGTGTGTGCGTGTGTTGTGTGTGTGTGTGTGTGTGTGTGTGTGTGTGTATACATATATATATTTGTATGCGTGGTGGGGGTTCTGGGGATTGAACCCAGGGGCATTCTACCTCTGAACTTTTTCACAGCCCTTTTCACTTTTTTATTTTGAAACGGTTTCACTAGGTTGTAGAGAGTCTCCCTACTTTGCCAAGGCTGGTCTCAAACCTGAGATCCTCCTGTCTCAGTCTCCCAAATACTGGAATTACAGGCGTGTGCCACCATGCCCTGCTGGTTTGGAAATTTTAATGATCTTCCAATACCATAGAATGGAGAAAAGCAACTCCCTTGAAGGAGTAGCAAACATTTGCACTTTTACCTTTTGCTTGTTCTAAAGTTTCCCTGTATATGGAGATTAGAATAATGATTGTAAAAGGACATTTGAAGTACATGTTCTCAAAGAAGTGCATTAAGGGTAGCCCGCTATTTTCCAAATTAAATGCTTCCTAACATACTATTTGAAGTTCTGAAAGACAGCATAATAATAAGTAGATGGAGTTACAATTCTGCATTTATTAGCTCTGTGAAATTGTCAGTGAAGAGAGTTTGGGCTATTTTTCTTTTTTTTTTTTTTTTTTTTTTTTTGCGGTACCGGGGATTGAACGCAGGGGTGTTCTACCTCCGCGCCACGCCCCCGGCCCTATTTTTTTATACTTTATTTTGACACCGGGTCTCACGAAGTTGCGGAGGGCCTCGCTAGGGAGAGAGAGAGAGAGACAGGGAGAGAGAGAGAGAGAGAGAGAGAGAGGAGAGAGGAGAGAGAGAGAGATTGATCGCACGCGCATGCGCGCTGAGGCTGGCCGCGAACCCGGATCCTCCGGTCTCCACCTCCCAAAGTACTGGGATTACAAGCGTGCGCCACCACGCCCGGCTTGGGCTATTTTTCTTAATAGAGGCCCTGAAAATCACAGTGGTCTCTCTTAGACCAGGAGACTAATCATGGGTCAGCCACAACCCATTTCACATTGCCAACACTGGGAAGCAGTCTGGTGGAGCAGCTTATATTTGGAATACTGCCAATCATCAAGGCAAAGTGAAAAGAGCAGGGGAACGGTACTGTGACTCTGGAAGCTTCTTCCTGAGAATATTACATATCCCTACTACCCACATTTCTAAGGGCCACACCTGAGTTCATCAGGGCAGGATACATAATCTTGTTGGGAAGGAAGTTGGAACACAAAATTTGGCAAAAGCAATTCTACCTACCAAATAAATAATCTTGGGGAAAATAGATTTTATCTGTATCTCAGTTCCTCATCTGTGAAATGATAATGCAATATGATACTAACTGCTTCATAGGGTTATGTGGATTAGCAGAGATAATACATGTGCAACACTTAGCACAATATTCACCGTGTACTTATCTCTTAGTAAATGTTAATTTAAAAACAAAAACCAAGTATATCCATTACTGTATCTAGTTGATATTCATAATATCCAGGGCTTCAGCTCATGGGTAGACTAACTAGAGATAACTGACACGATTCTACTGTGGACAAATGCCTGAGGTCTTGATTCTTCTCCCTGTGTAGTCTGTTGGGACTGCAATATGTAAGATGAATCCTTCTCTCACATGTCTAGTCTTGGATAGGTATAACTTCTGGGAGCTAGCTCACATATTGTCTAGCACCCATGGTGGATTCAAGGAGCTCACAGACATTACGAGACTGTGTTCCATGAGGCCCAGGAAGAAGTTTCAAGCTTCTCATGACATAGCCTGAGGTAAGGAATGTCACTTTGACTGAATTCTACTAGAAAGGCACATCGCTGAGGCCAGCAGTGTTCTATCTTTTTACTAAACTAAGTTAGCTGAAGAACCAGGATACATGGTGCCAGGACAAAACACATTAGATGTGCAGTGATTTATTTATTATTTGTTTTACATCTCTCTAATGATTAATGAGGGTGAACATTTTGTGTTTGTGTTTTGCCATTCATATTTATTTGTTAGTGAAATGACTGTTCCATTGTTCTCCAATTTTTAAATTGTTTTCTTGATCCTTTGAGTTTTCTGAGAGATTTCTAAATGTATTTTCAAAGTCCTTTGTCAAATACATGATTTACAATTATCTTTTATCAGCCTGTAGTTATTTTTATTCTCTTTATAAGGTTTTTGTAGAACAGAAGTTATTTTAATATTGGCAAAATCTAATTCTCCAAGATAATTTTTTTTTCTTTTAGAGCTTATGCTTTGGGATTATATCCAAGAAAACTTTATTTAACTCAAGGTCATAAGTATTGTCTTCAAAAAGTTTAAAATTTTACATTTTAAAGTTATATCTCTAAATAATTTTAAATTAATTTTTGTATAAAATGTGAGGCATTGGTTGGGTTCGCTCTTTTGCATGTGGATGTCTAATTGTTCCAATATCATTTGTTGAAGTAACTGTCATTTTTCCATTGAATTGCTTTTGTACTCTTGTCAAAACTCAATTGACCATATTGCTTATGTTTATGGACTCTATTCTATTCCATTGATCTATGTGATCTATCCCTTTCTTAATATGCTATTTTGATACTGTAGCTTTATAATAAGTCTTAAAATCAAATAGTTTTAATTCTCTAACTTTATTATTTTACAAATCTGTTTTGGCCATTCTCATTGCTTTTGCCTTTCCATGGCTTTTTCCATATGGAATCAGCTTATTTAAAAATGTAAAAAATAAGCCGGGTGTGGTGGCGCACGCTTGTAATCCCAGTACTTGGGAGGCTGAGACCGGAGGATCCAGGTTCGCGGCCAGCCTCAGCTACTTAGTGAGGCCCTCCGCAACTTAGTGAGACCCTGTTTCAAAATAAAGAATAAAAAATAGGGCTGAGGATGTAGCTCAGAGGTAGAATGCCCCTGGGTTCAATCCCCAGTACTGCAAAAAAAAAAAGGAAAAATAATTGATAGCTTAACTCTGTTGAGTATTCCAATTCATTAGGCCTATATGCCTCTCCATTTATTTAGGTGCTCTTCCCCCCACCTTTTTTTTGCAGTACCGGGGATTGAACCCAGGAGAATTCTACCTCCGAGCTACATCCCCAGCCCTATTTTTTATTCTTTATTTTGAAACCAGGTCTCACGAAGTTGTGGAGGGCCTCACTAAGTAGCTGAGGCTGGCCGCGAACCCGGATCCTCCGGTCTCAGCCTCCCAAGTACCGGGGTTACAAGCGTGCGCCACCACGCCCTGCTTTTGCCCCCTTTTTTAAGAAACAAAGTTTTACATTCTTGGTGTACAAATCTTGCACATGTCATTATATGTATACACTTAAGTATTTTATTATTAAAAATACCATAAAATGTGTTTTATTATAAATTTTAATTATTCATTACAACTAGTATTAAGAACTATAACTGGTTTTTATATATTGATAATGCACAGTGGGAATTTATTAAACTCAGTTGTTATCTCTAGGAGCTTTATTGTAGATTCCTTGAGTTTTCCTATTTTCTTTCCGATATGTATGTTTGTAAGTTTTTTGTTTTATTTTACTTTTGTTTTTGTTTTCTTGCACTAGTACATTGCTAAGTCTTCTTGTTGAGTAGTCATAGAATAGAAATCCTGCCTTGTTAACCATCTTGGGGGTAAAGAGTTGGCCTTTTATCATGTAAGTATGGTGTTAGCTAAAGGTGGATGCCCTTTACCGGCTTAAGGAAATCCCCTTCCTCTTTCTAGTTTCTTCAAAATTTATGTCATGAATACATGTTAAATTTTGACAAATAGTGTTTCTATGTGAATAGTTATTATCATGTGGCTTAACATTTTAGTCTATTAATGTAGACTGAAAAAAGCCACAAAACAAGAAAAATTTTTAATGGAAACATTAAAAATGGACTTTAATTCACCTCTCATAACAATCAAGTAGAACAGGATAAGAAATAAGGTAAATTTCATTGATATATTTTAAATTCCATAGCTTTAAAACAAAGAACAAGCTTCTTTTCAGTGTTTTTGGGACAGTCATTTGAAAAACTTTCATTAGGACAAAAAGGAAATCACAATAAATTTCAAGAGACAGAAATGATACAAACTACATTATTAGATCAGAATGCAATAAAACCAAACATAAACAAACTAGGTAAAAATTTTGGAAATTATATTTTTATAAATTATTTTTCAAATGTTAAACTAGTCTTACATTTCAGGATAAATCTTGCTGGTTGATTATATATTATTCTTTTCACATTTTAGCATAAGCATTTAATGCTATAGATTTTCTTCTGAGCATTGCTTTAGGTTCATTCCATTCCTTTTCATATGTTCTATTTACATTTTAGTTCAGGTCAAAGTATTTTCTAATGCCCATAGAGGCTTCTTTGATCTCATGATTTGTTCAGAATAACTTTTAATTTAATTAATTTACAATTATTTGAGGATTTTCCAGATATTTTTATTTTGTTGATTTCTAGTTTAATTAGACTATTGTTGAAGAACATACTTTGTATGAATTCAACTCTTTCAAATTTTAAAAATGTTTTAAAGACTGAGGACCTGGTCTATGTGGTGATTGTTTCATGGGCACTCAGAGGAAAGTCTATCTATCCTCTCGTTATTGGGTGGGGCGTCCTCTGAATGTCATATAGGTCCCACCAGCTGATGGTGTTGATTTGTTCTGTATATTTGCTTTCTTTCTGCCAAGTACTTTGTCCATTACTGAGACAGAAGTATTGAAGTCTTCACAGCCATAATTGAAGATTTGTCTAATTTGATTTCAATTCTGTCAACTTTTGTTTCATGTATTTTGAAGTTTCGTTGTTAAATCACACACACACATTTAGAACTGTTAGATCTTCTTTCTGAATTGACCTTTTCATCATTTTGTAATGCCCTCTTTATTCTTTACAGTTTTCCTTGCTCTGAAGCCTACTTTAATATGAATTCATCTCTTCCAGCTTCCTTTTGATTGACATTTGAATGGCATATCTTTTTTCATCCTTTTACTTTTAACCTCTGTGGCCTTCTTAAGTCAATGGGGAATGCTGATTTGTTGTTACTGTTTTCGCAGGCAGGGTAGATTCTCCCCATAGTCAGACACCCGTCCTGTGGACCGTGGCTCCACTGTCATTGTACTCGCCAAAGTCTTCTCAGGGCCATTTATGTCTACTCTACCCCACAGTTCAGTTTTCAAAGGTTTGATATGCTATTGAGCTTCTGATCCACCTCTGACTCAGGGGGGAGCCCAGGACAGTTCATACACATTTTATGGGATTGTTTTCTCAGGCTGGTCCTCTTAATTTCTCCAATACTCTAGCTCTTGGGGGCCGTCCTTTCCGTTCTTGTGATGAGCAAAGGCTTTCCTCTCTCTGCCCTACTGCACACATCCCACCTCTGACTTGGCCTGCAAGGACAACTAGCAAGAGGACAGAGAGAAAAAAGAAATGGAGGTTCTGCCCATGTTCTCTGGATCATAGGTACTCTGGTTGGAGAAAAGAATTCTTCCTTAGAACTTTGGATATTTGCCAAACCCCAGCGTTGCCCTCCTACCACCCCAAAGGCTGCAGAACTGCGGCTTGGAGATAAAACAACTGCTGCTGGGAAGCAGGGACAAGATAGAAAGAAAACATGAAAAAAAAAAGGAACTGAAATATAGATTTTTTTTCCAGTCTCTAAGACAACAAGGAGAACAGTTTTTTTGGAACTTCTATCATTTTTACCTAGAGCACAGATCAGGATTTAGACTTCAGTTGAGTCCATGCAGGAAGTACAGAAACAAACATATAAAACAAAACAAAATAAGAAACACACCATGAGATAATTTATACTTCATGTTCTTGTTTCCTTCCATAATGCCGACTACCACTTGGTTCTAAGTATCCTTAGACAGCTGCTACTACTGAGGAGGTAGAGAGTAGGCAGATAGGGCCGAGGGCCACGGTAGAAATACTTCATTTCCTGAGAGGCAACAAATGCTAACTAACTTCCAAAATTCCTGAAAAGACCAGACCTCCCAAATGTCAAGTGATGATGAGATCAGAAGCTTCCTGAGAGTGACCAGAGCTTCACAAGACTCCAGTTGTTCCTGCTGATCAACAATCCCAGGAGATTTCCGGGAGAGTCCAGAAAACAGTGTCCGGAACCCCAACTGAGAGAAGGAGACTCAAAGAAGGACACTATGCAAATACACTATGCAAATTCCAGAAAACCGCCTCTGAGACCCCAACTGAAAGAGAACTCAGAGAAGTAGATAAACCCCTACCTAAACCAGCCACCCTAAATGCTTACCCACTCTGGAAACCCTTCCTTTGGGGAGCTTTTCTCTCTCACGCAGGTCATGTTGGGCACTTCTCTTCTGGCAGATCATGTGGACTTTGGGAGAAGCAGTTTGCAATTGTTTGCAAGTAGTGTCCAGAAGGCAGCTGCCGGACACCAGGGTCCTGACTGTCAGCAAGGGTGTTCTGCCTCTGTTCCCTTTCCCGCTCTCTTTACAATAAACTCCCTACTCCCCTTTCTGCCATCTGCTTAGACAAGAACCCCCCCCCCCCGGGGTTTTAGCTACATTCAGGAGGAGGCTGGGTTGATTGTGTGTACTCCATCTTACCTTGAACTGCAACATGAAAGTTCTAGCCGGGCGTGGTGGCGCACGCTTGTAATCCCAGTACTTTGGGAGGCGGAGACCCGGAGGATCCGGGTTTGCGGCCAGCCTCAGCTCTCTCGCTCTCTCTCTCTCTCTCTCTCTTTCCTTAGTGAGGACCTCCGCAACTTCGTGAGACCCAGTTTCAAAATAAAGTATAAAAAATAGGGCCGGGGGCGTAGCATGGAGGTAGAACTCCCCTGCGTTCAATCCCTGGTACCGAAAAAAAAAAAAGAAAGTTCTAAAGCAATTTCTGTTTTCACAGTATGTTAATTCTAAATATGAAGCTGCTCAACCTGCAGACTTATAAAGGTATTTTCTATTATGTTGATAAGATTTATCTCCAAACTTATTTAACAAGTAGGAGTTCTAAATTTACCTACTTGAATTTATGTTTATCTATCTGCATTTAACATATGTACATGTATTTGGGAAGGGTAGAAAGACTGAGCTCATTATCAAAATTGATTAATTTATATATTTTGTAGACTATATTTCTGAAAATCACATTTACCTAAATTTTAATGGCAGAGTCAACTCAAATACCTAAACAACATACACGTATTTACTCAGCTGGATGATTACAATATATTAAGAATTGGTAGTTTAAGATCGGGGGCCATTATGAGCAATGGTCTGCAAGAGTCTAAGACCAAGAAGTCACGTCACACACAATTTGTGTCATGAGATTTATTCAACACTCAAAGGTTAAAGCACATAGGAACTTATCAGGAAATTGTCTAAGTAAAGTTAAGCTGAGTTCAGATGCTGGGTGGCTGCTTTGCCAAAGCCAATTATCAATGAATGAGCATCAGACAATACACTTTATACTAGCAAATCTAACAATTTAGCTCAAACAAATGTGCTAAACAATACATGAGTTCTATATATTTAGGGCATTTCAAATACTTAGTAATAATACTCTACAAACAAACATGGAGTAGGGAATAACGAACCAAGTCCAGGAATGGAAGAGAAGATTCAGGAGTTGGCCCAGGTGTAGAGCAGTTTGGAGTCGCACTGATCCTTGGTAAGCAAGAAGTGCAGGACAGGAGCATGTTGCTGGATCGAAGTCATACACACAGGCAGACTGTAGTGGCATAAGCAAAGCTCAGAGCACTGCTGTGGGCGGCCAGTGTCTTTATAGGACTTTATGCATGTCACCCAGTGTCTTTGGCAAGCTCATCCAGGCTTATCAAACCCTGCCAGACTCCTATCAGTAGTCCCAATGTATTGATGACATAAGTCCATCAGAGGTGAGAAAGTATTTTATGATCCAAGGGTCTGTTATCAACTGCAGCCCAGGCATGCTGGTCTGGGCCCTATGCTGACATGTCCAGACAAGTTGTTTGAGTTTTTGAAGTTGTCTGAGCTGTATGCTGACATGTCTAAACAAGTTGTTTATGAGTTCCTGAAATTGTTTATATCCCATATAGGGACAACAAATAAACTTTAGTCTATCACAAAGCACAAGGGCTACATATCTAAAGGGCATTCTCCTTAGGTACACAGCTAAAGAGAATGTCTTGTAATAGCTACTTATACATAGACCAAAACATAATCAGTGACTTTACATAGGTCACAATTAATGTTTATAAAAGAAGTTCAAATTGATTCAAAATGCAGAGGGAAAGAGTCAACAAATCCCAGAGCAGAATTGGGGGAGAAGTGTTAAACCTCCTCTTTTGTAGGTACAAATAATTTTTGTAGATTTTCTTGGAACATTTTATTAAACATTTTTTTTATTAAAAAGGTGAACACATTACAGTCTTCCTTTTGTATCTAGAAGAATACTAGCTAAGCGCTCTTTAACATCTAGCAACAAAATGGATAGACACTGCTTTCTATGGTGTTTTTCTACTCCAAACCTAGTTTTGAACCTGGTTTCTTGAAAAGCTTCAGCGGTCACCGATTAGCTCCCAAGGTGATGAGTATGTTGGTATTTTAGGCAAGTTGCTTTATAAAAAATGTTCATATACGCCCCTTTTAATTTTGTTTTGTTTTGTTTTAATGTGTGGCCCTAAAATCATCACCTTCTTGTCACCAGAGATCCAAAGTGTTCTAAGGACTTCCTATCTGGAGATGGTGTAGAAAGGAAGCAAGAGCACAGACAGGAGACTGGACTCGTTTTCCCGGCTCCAACTATCCAGGTGGCTTTTGACAAGTTCCTGTCACGTTCTCTTCTGGAAACCCTAAAAGTCTCTGATTCTGTGGTTCTGGAACTTGACCTCATTTCAATGTTCTCTTTTCATAGCAGAACCTATAGCCTGGCCTTTCCACCTCCCTTTTGCCAATACTCTCTACTCCCTCGCTTAGTTTTTGCCTTTGATTCTAACCAAACTGGTAAAACATCAAACTAACCACCCATGCTTTTCACTTCAGTTTCAGTTCTGCTGAGGGAACATTTGCATTTTTAAATAAGCTTGCAAATACAGGACACAGGTTACTTCCTTATCTTAAAGAATGAGTCTTGCCTGGCAAGTGGGCACACACCTGTAATCCCAGTACTTGGGATACTGAGACAGGAGGATCGCAGGTTCAAGGCCAGCCTCAGCAATATAGCGAGACTCTCAGCAACCTAGTGAGACCCAGTTTCAAAATAAAAAATAAAATAGGGCTAGGGGTGTAGCTCAGAGGTAAAATGACCCTGGGTTCAATCCTCAGCACCACAAAAAAAGAAAAAAAGAAAGAAAAAAAAAGAATGTGTCCTCATTTTGTTTTTTGTTTTGTTTTTGTTTTTTTTTTTTGTTGTTGTTGTTTGTTTTTTTTTTTGGCAGAACTGGGGATTGAACCCAGGGACATTTTACGTCTAAGCTACACCCCCAGCCCTACTTTTTATTCTTTATGTTGAAACAGGGACTAAGTTGTGGAGAGCCTCATTAAGTAGCTGAGGCTGGCTGCGAACCTGCAATCCTCCTGTCTCAGCCTCCCAAGTGCTGGGATTAGGAGCATGCACCACAATTCCTGGCTCTAATTTTGGATTTTATAGCTTGCCGACACATGAAAAGAGGGACTATTATGAGGCAGAGGCACCCCTAAATAAAGCATCTACCTCTTTTGCTAATGCAAGGGGTCAAAAGTAAGAAGAAAATTTTTTATTTGTTTTCTTTGACTTTGGGGGCAGTTTTGTGTGAGTACATGAGAAAGATAATTTGTATAGTTCATTATCCATAATATTCTAAGCTTCAAAATACTTATAAAATCAGATGGAGAAATGAGTGACAGAAAATTATTATATTTCCTTAGAATGTATCTCTGATTTACCATCCGAAACTGAGCACATAAAACTCATCACACACTTGCACAGTAATAATATAATAATCATCTATAATGATTTATAAAACACTTTCTATTCTTCAACCATCGTAGTGGTCCAAAAAGCACAGACATCCATTTCACCCACGAATATCTATTACAACCAATTACATATGAGCAATATGTGTTTCTACTTAAACCGTAGAAAAGTATTTCACAAAGTGTTTAATGTACAAAAATAATCTCATAAAAATTTCTAAGAAAAAGGAATTCCATGGTTATATAACTTTAAGAAAAGCTGTAAACTCTATCCCCGCTTGATTTAAAATGTGCTCGACCATATAAAAGGCCCTGAGTTGTTCTACAGTAAAGAAATTTAACTTTTTTTGGCAAAACCATTCCCAATTGGACTACTGACCTCTCCTTTTCACTTAATGCTCGTTAACATTGTGAGCTGCTATACACCACAGCATATTTTGGGAAATATTTTGGTAGACTCTTTTCTGTTGGGAAGGATATATTTTGGAGCTTTTACAAATCCCCAAATTTATGAATACCTCTGTAGCATATAATTTCTTTTACAAAATATACAAATGTTGATCCATATTGAAACAGGCACAGAAATACTTTATTGAATTGTTTTTTCCTGTCCCTGTGAGGGGTACATGGAATATCCATTCGTCTCATAAATCCCAATTATTTTCACTGAATTAGCACTGAACTCTTCATTTACTCTAAACCTCTTTGGTTAAAAACACCACTTTCTTTGATGGCTTGACTTCTCCTTTATTTCTATTATTTATTTTCTATTCCTTTATTCCCTTGATTTATATTTCCTATATTTCTGTTAAGGATTAGCAGAGGATAGTTCCCCCTTTCCGTCTCCCATCTCTCTTCCTCACTCTCTCTTACACACACACATACACACACACACACACACACACACACACACACACACACACAATGGCTGGTGTTTTTGTTTTGTTTTATATTCTGTGGAGTAAGACAGTAAATTGGGGCCTTTGCTTTGGAGACACTACATGGACATAAGCAGGAGAATGTGTAAACAAATGTATGTAGTCAGCCTTACTATTTATTTATTTATTTATTTATTGCGGTACCGGTGATTGAATCTGGGGCATTCTACCTCCAAGCTACACCCCCGACCCTATTTTTTATCCTTTATTTTGAAACCGGGTCTCACGAAGTTGCGGAGGGCCTCACTAAGTAGCTGAGGCTGGTCACGAATCCGAATCCTCCGTTCTCCGCCCCCCAAGTACTGGGATTACAAGTGTGCACCACCACACCCGGCTTATTTATTTTTTATACTTTTATTGGTGCACTATAGTCTCACATCATAATGTAGATCATAGTGATAGTGACATACATGCACACAGTACTTGGTGGGTTTTCCCCTGGTTCCCTTGCCTCTCCTCCCACTTCCCATACAGGATATTGAGATTATCACTGGTATTCTCACATATGTACATAATGTCAATGGACATGATTCCTTCATTGATTCTCTGTCCTTCCTCTCCCCTCCCCCACCCTGCCACCTTCCCCCAGACCCCCTTCCTCACTCCACTGGAGTTTCTCCTCCATTATCTGAAGTCCCTCTGGTATCCCAATTACTCCCTAGCTTCTGCATATGAGAGAAAACATATGACCCTTCATTTTCTGTGACTGGCTAATCCTGCTTAACATAATGTTCTCCAGGTCCATCCATTTTCCTGCAAATGACATAATTTTGTCCTTTTTTATTGCTTAGTAGAATTCCATTGTGTATATATCCTATAATTTCATAATCCATTGATCTGTTGATGGACACCTAGATTGGTTCCTTAATTTTCAACATTACTATTTAACCCACAATGACCTACCAATGAACCAGGAATTGGAGGAAATATTGGTGTCATGCTAAAGATGGTTTTGAAGTCAAATAGGCTGGGTAGATTCTAGGTGACTTCAGGCAAGCTACTTCATCTCTCTGGGATACGCTGTCCTTGTCTGCTAAATGGAATTATAATAGTTTGAAGACTTACTGAAATAAGGTATGTAAAGTTCCTGGCACCTAGTAAGTAAGTAATCAAAAAGCATTAGTAATTACATAGCTAACAGCTTCATGGCTAAAATGCCATTAAAGTCTATGTCATTAAAACTTCCTGTGTGCTCACCTATCCAGGCATTGAGGCTAATCAGCCTGTTTGATTTCATCAACACTTTTTTGCAAGCAAGTCCAGATTTATGCCACATTAAAGATTCAATAAACATCTATTGGAATACATTTCTTTTGCAGCCCTAAATATAGAGGATGATATTCTCTGACCCAAATTCTGGAAGTAAATAGAAAATAACCTTCTTCTTTTCTGAGTAGAAGCAAATAGGATGCTAATTTTACATACTCCTCCATAACTTGTACTTCAAGAATTAATCTTTTCATTGAGAAGATACCTGGGTGACAACTATCTACCTATTCCTATGTAGGTCATCACTCAGTAACTATTATTTTTTAGTAAAGAAATGAATATTGGATGAAATTACTGATAATATGAAGAGTAGGGACTTAGGGATTTATAGCAATGACTGACAGAGAACAAAACATATACACCCACTTTCCAAAATACAAGCAAGTCTTTTTTTTCTCTCATATTCTCTATTTGACCTCTCGAATACTCTCTATTTAGCCTGAAACAACACAAGATGTGAATAAAACATGATAGTAGAAAACCTTTGTGTTTAATCCTCCTTTGCTCAACTTCCCTGTCTTGTGGCAGTGAGAAAATCTCTATGATACAATGTGTCCCAAATAACAGAAATACAATACTTAATACATTGTCATCTCTCTGTGTCAGAGAGAGAGAGAGGGAGAGGGAGAGGGAAGGGAGAGAGAGAGAAAGGTGGGGGGAGAGAAATGGAAACCCATAGCATAGTAGATGGTGCTTTGTGTGACTGAAATCAAACAAAACACAAACAATGGCTGGATTGCTATGACAACAGAGTCCACGCCATGGTTTCTGGGAACCTTTGGCAGCTGTCTTTAATTTAAAGTGTTTGCTTTGCTACCTTATATCATGTTAGCAGCACTGAAGACCTCAAAATGTGTGCCTTGGCCATTTCAAGAATTTCCACTCATTTCATGTGCTTCTAGGCATATCAAAATAAGTCCCTAGCAAATGAGTAATGCTCAAGGCTCAGCCACTTCACAACCTCACTCAGAAAGAATCTAGAAGGCCTTCTCACTTGCCCTTTGGGGTATGAAAAAGACAGCAATAGTAATTCTGTGCTGGTCATCCTTTTTAAAATTAATTACTGCAGAGTTCCTAATTCCAGATGGAAATGGTCTGGAATTTATGTGCTATCATCTTTCCTCTCATAGAAAATAAAATCTATGTGAAAGAACAGATCGGCTCTCACACACAGTTATTCGGCAAAATTAATTTAACCCACCAAAGAATCTTAGGATATAGTTTTATGGTATAGATGATGAGAACTGGATTCAGATAGGTTAAGCAACACATACGAAAGCTGGTGGAGAGCCTTGATTCAAGAGCAGGTGCTCAGAAACCCAATGCAGTTCTTCCCAATGGAGCCTTGCAATGCCTTCCATTGCATTCAGGAGCAGGGTTTAGAAAATGATGTTTAGGGAATATCTTTGCCTAAAGAATATTTAACGAGGGCAAACAGTATGACTTAGAATGGTACAATTGTTGGCAGCCTCCACTAAGTCTGTGTGTACAGTGTTAGAAGGTAAAAAAAAAAATTCGCGAATGCTTTTGAAGCCTGATAGTCTCATTGAAAAGCAAATAGTAATCTTCTCTCAGAGATATCTGCAAAGAATCTTAATGGAAAATGGGAAGGTGTGAATATTATGAGACCAGGTCACATTGGGGAGTCTTCTAACTTTTGTGAAAAGTCCTTGATAGAATATTCAATCTATTTGTGTATTGGTTTTCCCAACTGTAAGATCAAAATTTTATAACTTGGGTGAGTTGTAAAAAGAATGAGTAATTTGATGCCGTTACACCTATGTTCACAATATTATTACACAGACGTGTAATGCAAATATACAATCAACTGACAGTCCTTTATAGCTGTAGGTGATAAAACCAAACATATGACACATGTGTCATAATGGAGGAGACTACCAGGAAGTTCATGAGACAGTATTTACAGACATAAAGAAATAAAATGCACTAGATAATATAGAATCAAATTATATGAAACATCTTGCCCCTACCTAACTACTATAGCTAACCATACATTTTTCCCAATAAATGACTAAAGCTCCAGTTGCTCTGTGAATTCATCTCTGGGTTTTCTATCTTATAGCTTTCTCCCTTGATCACTTTCTCTCTGAGCCACATCTTTCTCAATTAGTATATATATCTTTGAGTTTTTAAAAATTTTAAATGCCTACTTTTAACCTACTTTCCAACTAGATCATAAGTCTTGATCAATAACCATATATTATTATTCTTACATCTTCAAAGCCAGATGTTTTGTTTTGTGCGGTGAATGTCCTGCTTATTTTCTCCTGTGATAATAATAAAAACAATAATTGTTAGTGAAGTATGAAGTCACAGAATGGAGCAACCACAAAGACAGCACCTCTGTGAGGTTGTTATGTTGCAGGTACATTGGACTGATTTGACTGTGAGTTCTTGCAGCACAAGGATCATGTCTTTTTCATGTTTTATCTCGTGTGTGTGTGTGTGTGTGTGTGTGTGTGTGTGTGTGTTTATGGCATGAGGCCTGACACACAGTAGATATGGCAGGAAGAAAGGAAAATGGGAAGGGAGGGAAAATTAATGGGATAGAGGAATGAATCTGGGTATTGAGGAATGAATTGGGATATGAGAAAAAGCAAAAATTCTAGGCAAGAGATACATTATGTTCAAGACAGAGTGGGTGGAATTGGCCTGTGTTACTATGGACCTATGAGGAGGCCATTCCAACTGGAGCAAATGCTTTGGTGGCCATAGTGTGCAAGTCAGAAGGAAGAATTTAGAGTTGAGGCTACAGGCAGTGGAGATATGATAGGTTTTTTGGTGCATTATGCTTGTACATCATAATGAAGTTCAAAGTGACATACATACATGCACACAGCACTTGGTGAGCTTCCCTCCATCTCCCACCCTACTCCCTCCCCTTCCCTGTACATGAGAGATGGGTGGGAGGAGGACAACTTGATGAAGGAAACACTTCAATTGACATCATGTACATACTATAGGTTCTTAAGACAAGGAATTTTTTTTTAATTAGGAAAGCCACTTGGAAACAGCGTCTTGTAAGGTAGATGAGAAAGGAAACTTTTAAGAAAAAAAAATCAGTTAAGATCCACATGTGATCATGGGGTGATAAACCTAAACTGCAACAGGGTTGTTAAAATAGAAACATTTTTACTGAAAAAAAAAATCAGTGATGTTTGATGATTCACTGAATGTAATGGTAAAAGAGAGAAAGATAGCAAATATTCTCAAACCTCTTTAATGGTGGAGGTTGAGCTCACAAATAGTGGTGCCATAAATTAAAATAAGGAAGTATAGAAAATAGTTGTTTTGATGAAAAGTGGCAAATTTAATTTTGCAGAGGATGATTTTATGTAGTTGTAGATAATTCTAAGAGAGCTATACCATGGATTTTTAAAATAAAGGTATAAAAGGAATAAAAAGCCAGGAAACTGGGGGTAGCATGGGGTAGTAGGAAATACCTCATGTTAGCGAATAAATCAGCAAAGCAGATAGTTTAGTGCAGAGTACAGAAAAGGTACTTAAGATGCTGAATTATTATTTTCATTAAGTCTCTTAAAATCTCTGGGTATTTATATTTACTAAAATATTAAAAGGCACATTCATTCCTACTATAATTACCACATAACAAAGATAAGATAACATGGTGATTATTAGAATTCTTGGATATTGCCAAATCTTATGTAAGTCAGAAATTAGAGGCAGAAGGATACATTTTTACCTGATTCATATAGAGAAGGTTCACTTGCTTTTTCTCGAATCTTTCAGAAGAATATTATTCTCCCCTATCCACTTTCATAGAGATGGAATGGGTTTGGAGTTGTAGTTCAGTGATAGAGTGTGGGTCCTGGGTTTAATCTTCAGCAACACACACAGAAGGAAAGAGGAAAGAGAGAAGGAAAGTAGGAAGGAAGGAAGGACAGAAGGAAGGAAGGAAGGAAGGAAGGAAGGAAGGAAGGAAGGGAGGGAGAAAGGGAGGGAGAAAGAATTTTCTGGAGGGAAAAATCCTAGGATTGGTTGAGATTTCTTCTGTCAACGAAGCACCTCCATTTTCTTAACTGTAAAATAAGACCAAGACATCCCCTACCCTTTTAGCAGGTTGGCCCTATATGATTCAGCAAACAGAAGAACAGAGACCCTGAGCACAGGAGAGGGAGGAAGTGGTGCTATGTGACAAGGATGAATAGCAGTCTGAATTATAGCAGATCTACAAAGAGCTAGAGCCAGGTAGAAGGAAGGGACCTGATCTCTGGGGAGTTTGATTAAGAAAGGCAAGACAGTATTCAATAATTCTTTTTTTTTTTGTGGTACTGGGGATTGAAACCAGAGACATTCTACCTTCAAGCTACACCCCAGCCAGATTTTAATTCTTACTTGGAAACAGGGTCTCGCTAGGTTTCTGAGAGTCTCACTACTTGCTGAGGCTGTCCTCGAACCTGCGATGCTCCTATCTCAGCCTCCCAAGTACTGGTATTACAGCGTGCGCCACCACACCCGGCTTAATAATTATTAAGTATGTGGACTCTATAGTCATGCAGAGTGGTGTTTGTCTCCAGATAAAACACAGCCCCCAGCTGTGTAGCTATGGGAAATTTGCTGAAGTTAACTAAACCAATACTTGTAACATGAGCACACCAAGAGGACCTACCTTCTATGGTTGTTGTGAAGATAGGGTGAGATGCAGAGTAATGCTAACATTAGCAAACATTATGAAAAGGAAACAGTGTTAAATATATTTTAACTAGTATGGTAGCCATCACTCACTTCTAGCTGAAGTTGTTGAATAAAAGAGAACAAGAGAGACAGAGAGAGAGAGAAAGAGAGAGAGAGAGAGAGAGAGAGAAAGAGAGAGAGAGAGAGAGAGAGTAGAACACAAGGAAGTAAAAGGGGATAGAGAGAAAGCAAGCAGCAAGGACAGGTAAAAAAGAAATGGGATAAAAATAAGGAATAAAGTGTGAAGAAAAGGTTGAAAATATCCCTGGTAAAAGAGAACAGGGAAAGGGAAAGGGTTCTTAAAATTAACACTTATAGTTTAAATTTTTCATATATTTTTTCTTTGTCACCATCACAAGAACAAAACAAAATAAAATATAACTGTGAATGAAACTGAAAATAAATTTCAATGGAAAACTCATTGGAAGCAAAAGGAAAAGGGAGGAAAGAGCCTTGTTATGGGACAGATGGGAATTGATTGAAAGTGTGAAATATGACATCATGAAATTCCTTTCTGTGTCTTCTTTTTTCATGCATCTATCCCTATACAAAAATGCATGTTTAAATAATGTTCAATGTAAGTCTTCTTAGTCAAATATGGTTTGACCTTTATATACTATTTTAACCAAAGTACATTTATATAATTAGGAATGGGGCTATAATACAAAGCAAAGGTTTTATATTACACCAGGAAACTTAAGTCCTATAAAGCAGAGGCTACATTCCAGCAAACTAGCAAATCTTTTTTTTTAATCCCTATTCATGCACAATTCAGAATGATGTAATGCCAGGTTATATATCAACTAAACCATTCTTTTAATAAATCTCTGACCCACATGCTTTCTGCATCTGTCTGGAGTGGATAGCTTGCTGACAAAATGGATAAACTCTGTGCTCTGTAGTTTATGACAGTTCCCACAGATGAACCAAAACTCATTCAACTGAAGATGCTCACATCTTTGCTCATTCTCTCTTTGTTTTTGAGACTCTATCTGAGCCATGGCACCTCAGTTATTTCTAACTGTATCTTCCCAATTGATCCTTAAGGATCAGCATTGACTCACAAACTCAAACCAAATATGAATTGCTTTCTGGTAGAGCATGAGGAAATTTAAATAGACCTTAGCATGTTCTTAAACTTTGAAGTGTTTGAACTACCAAAGCCAAAGATTATTATAGAATTGAAGGGCAGCTGCCACAAAATGAACTGTAACACACGGACTGGGGATAGGGAGATCACAGGAAGGAAGAGGGCTTGAGCATTGCACTTGAAGTTGCCTTTCATCTTCTGGAGCGGCAAGGTGCCTTGGGCTTTGTTTTTCCCTAGGAATTTGCCATGCCCTTGGCATTTGCCCCATCAGGCAGGCAAGGAGCAGTCTCCCTAGCCAAAAGGTCACAAACCCTTTTGCCCTGCCCTGATCATTGCATAAGCTTCCATGTAGCACTCTTTTATGAATGCTTTGCTCCTCCACTGACACACACTGTCATCATCATCATTATTATTATTATTATTGGATGTACTGGGGATTGAATCCAGGGGCATTCTACCTCTGAGCTACCCCCCACCCCTATTTTTATTTTTTATTTTGAAACAAGGTCTCGCTAAGTTGCTGAGGCTGGCCTTAAACCTGCAATCCTACCGTCTCGACATCCCAAGTACTGGGACTACAAGTGCATGCCACCATGTCCAGCTTAAACACTTCCTTCAGAATGATCACCTCCTGAAACAAATCATGAATTTCCACATCAGTTCAGATCTGAGCTCTACCAAATGGCATAGTCAGCCTGAAATCTTGGTCCAGTGCTAGAGCAGGGTCTGATAGTCCAGATAAAGTAAAAGGTGAGAATGGGAACAACCTTCTGGAACACTCTAAAGTGCCTTATTGATTCACTGACTCTATGAATGCTCTTACCTTCTTTTTTCCTCATCATTCTATTTTTGAGCTCTACCTCACTTGGCATATGAATTCTACAATGATCAAAGTTAGTTATAGGATTTTGACTTTTCAAAAACATACGTTCATGATGAAGGGAATTAGCTCAGTGGTAAAGTGCTTGCCCCGTATTCATCAGGTCTTGGGTTCAGTTTCCAGCACCACAAAAATAAATGTTCATCAATAGAACCCCTTAATAATTCTGAACTAATGCCATCTTTAGGACTAATGGACTAATGCCATCTCTAGGTAATGGAAACAACAATGATTTGGGAGTAAACTAATTTGAGATAAATCCCAGCCTCCTTACTTGATGCCAATGGAACATTGGGTGAGTGATTTTACCTCTTGGAGCTTCAAATTTATTTTATCAGAGGAAAGTTAATGCCATGGGTTTTTCTGGGTTGTAAAAGATACAAAACATGTTGGAGTCTCTAATAAACAGGGCTCAGAACATAGTAGCTCCCTTTGTAGCACTTTTTCAGTTTCTCCCGTGTTATTTTATCCCAATGATTTGTGCTTCTCTAATTTGAAGTGTTTTCCTACTTCAAAAAGAATCTTCCGGCTTCATCAAATGGATATAATGACCAGTAACTATCTGCCTTAATATTTTGAGGACATAAAAACAGTACTTATCTTTTATATACTCAATATGTCTCATTACGGTCACAAAAGCATTCTCTCTGAATCACACCTACTTCTGCAAGAAAATCTGATGCATACACACACACACACACACACACACACACACACACACACACATAAACATACACTAAACACACAGCAAGGCTAGTTAATAGCTTAAGAGGGCTACTGTTCAATTGTAAAGTAATGTTCTTATGTCCTAAGACTAGGATTGGTAATTCTAATACAGAGAGTTCTTGGGTTTTAACTCTAAATAATGCCAGCTAATATATGTGTGTCTGCATAATGGAAAAATGCATAAAAACATTCATTCAACAAGGATAAGGAGAAGCTAGAAGCCTAAATTATGGCCAGGAATTGAGCTATTCAGAAAACATTGCAAGTATGGACATTGATCCATTACCTGGGCCAAGACATATAGGTGGAAATTCTATGGCATGTATCACATTAGCAGGTCCAAACTGAAGTGAAACATCATAGTTCTCTCGAAGGTAGAATACCTATGGGTTCAATCCCCAGCACCACAAAAATAAAAATAAATAAATAAAGCTAATAGCTGCTATTACCTAACTTTTGATGATTGTAAATAATAAGGCAAACTATAGTCTACCATTTTTAAGATTAGGAAAAAATTTGTCATCTATTCTCCCTCATGGCTTTAAACTTTCCAGACTGACTTTATACCTCTGCCAAATGAAAAAAATATGAAACGAAAGGAAGATTCCAGTTATCCTATATTATTCACAGAACTGTAAGACAATAAGTTACTGTTGATTTAAGCTACTCAGTTTGTGGTACTTTGTTATGGCAACCCAAGGAAACTAACGCACACACTTTCACAAGTGCCCTAGACTTACTTCCGTCTGAACTTGGAACTCATTCCCCCAATTATGGCTTTGTTCATCCCCTAGACTTAAAACTGCATTACTTTTCCTGGCTTTTGGATTTTATTTCCATCTTTAACCAATATTAGTGATCATCTTCTACTAATTTTATAAAGCAGAGGTGTGTGGGAGCCAGTCCATATCACTTAGCAGGAGATAATAGTTAAATTTTCATGAATTTTGCAAGCTTACTGTAAACACGGCCATTATTTAAAAAATCATGTTGTATAAGCTTTGAATTAGGTAAACTAAAACAAAAGTAATAAATTACCAAAATTCATCATCACTTATTAATTATGTGAATATATTCTACTCTGTGTTCTCGAGCATACTTATTTACATAGATAATTTATTAGTAGTAATTTACTTGCACTCATTTTATCTGTGTGGTGAAAACACTATATAATCCTCTACTACTACCCATCTTTTCCCACTTCACATCAGTAGCTTGCTATCAGCCATGGTGTGAGTATTCACAAAATGAAAACTGTCAAATGCTACAAATCAGTTGTTTTTATATTTCTAGAAAACCAGTTGTAAATATTTACCAACACAGCACTGAAATAACTATAAAGTCCATTCTATGACCACATTGGGATGGATGGCTACTGAGCAACAGACCAAGATTAGCCAAAGGGATCTGTATTCTGGGCCCCGCTTTGAACCTGGCAGTAGAAATTCAGAGCTCAGGAAAATAGGAAAAAGAAAATAAAGGAGTCTATTACACACATTGAAGACAAAGCAATTTGACAGGGATTGTGAAGAGGGGATAAGAGAGACTTAGATGCTGGTGACCTACTTTTAGTATCGTCTACTAAATCGCTCAGGGAGGTGGTTAGCTCTGATTATAAATATTAATTAGATTTCAATGAGAGTACTATTCAAAGGCGCTATGCTTCTTAGTGGGAGATGTTTTGGATACATAGAAGATGGTAGATGATAGATAACAATAAGTTATATCTATGTGTGTGTGTGTGTGTGTGTGTGTGTGTGTATACACACATACTATTTGCTCATGTTGGTAATGAACTAGATGATTTTACTAAGTAAAACAGACCCAAGCGAACTACAAAATTATAGTTAAATTAAATAACTCTATAAACAGGGCAGACAAAACCTCAGTAACTTTAGCAGATACATAATTCCACCCTATATGGGTAAAGTCAACAGTCTTTAGCTTCGCCATAACATCTTCCTTGTTCCGCCTATAAGCCGAACAAAAATATTTATAGGAACAGCAGCTCAACACATTTAAAACAAAGATTCAAAGAACCTGATACCTATTAAATGGTTGCTTCCTAAAATTCTTAAGGGTAATTTGAGGCTGTTGGCTGCTTGATAGTCTTCTGCACTGTGGGGAGTGGAGTCTCAGGTTAGAATCTCTGCCCTCGTCCTTGAACTCTGTGCCAGCCAGAGTGGGGAATGCTGCAGGCTTTCAATCAGTGCCAGAGAGAAGGTGGAAGGCCTTTCTTCTGTCAACCACAACGCCAGCAGCAGATTAAGGAGTGGTGTTACCCACACTGCACAAAGTCTTGCTGAGTCTACTTTTGCGGGTAAGTCCTGTGTCTCATACCGGGAAGTGCTCTAAGGGTGGAATGTGGGAAGCATGCATCATCTCAGTCTGTTGTGACTGAGCATTCTTTCAAAACCTGTCATTTGAGTTCAACAATGTTACTATTTAATTAACCACCAGAGTTTTCTTTTTTCTTTTCTATTTTTTTTATGGTACTGAGGATCAAACCCAGGGGTGTTCTACCTCTGAACTATACCCCAGCCTTATTTTATTTTTTATTTGTAAACAAGGTCTTGCTAAATTACAGCATGCTGGCCTAGAACTTGTGATCCTTCTGTTTCAGCCTCCCAAGTACTGGGATTACAGACATGTGCCACTACATCTGGCTGGGTTTTCTTTTTCTTTCTTCTTCATATGTATATATAATCCAACTGGAGAAAAAAAATCAATCACTTAATGTTCTCCATGGTTCAACATTTATTCTTAGATTTTAAATAAGAATTCTTAAATTCTCATTTTAAATAAGAAAAAGGCAAATCTAGCTCATACCTAAGATGTTCTCAAAAGGGAGCACAAAATAAAATACAAAAAATTGTATCATAAACACAAATAATATAATAACTACTTTTATAATTTGCTTTTCAGTGTACTAGGCCTAGGGGAACATCCTGAGTTTTGGATGTTGCTGGATGCAGAAGAGAGGTAGGAGCAAGGAGGGAGTGTTGTTAAGAAGAGGGCTAAAGAGTTTCTCTCTACCTTTATCTGTTCTCCCTTTGTTCTCTCTACTATGACTGACCTCGCTCCTGACCCAATTCTCCATTCTGGGACCATTTACTGCAGGCTCTGGTCAACTAACTCCCCAAATCAAGATGTGTAATTAACATAGCAGGCCAACGGCATTTGGTAAAGTTGCTCACACATTTTCTCATAGATAAATCCCGAAAACAAGAAAAAAAATATACTCAGAACCAAAAGATAAAAAGACCTTTATTTTCAAATATTTTGGGTAAGAAATGTCCTCAGATAAAACTATATAATGCAGTAATGGTAGTGTTAACACAATGAATTATAGGCCAAATAAAAGTTCTGTGATATCACAGCCAGGCAGAATGGCGCACATCTGTATATCCTAGAATTTGGGAGGCTGAGACAGAAGGATCACAGATTGGGGGTATATCTCAGAGGTAGAATACCCCTGGGATCTCTAGTACTACACACACATACACACACACACACACACACACACACACACACACACACACAAAGTTCTGTGATTCTAATATGATCTGAAAATTAGCTAAACTGGCATTCAAAGTGTTTCTGTTTTATATTAAAATATCATAAAGCAACAAACTGAGAAATTTTTAAAGGCTTAACAGAAACAAGTACAAGTTTTTCTTTAATTTTACACATGTGCTATATTTCACTAAACCAATGCATTACTTTAAATATAGGCCACATTTTTACTATCAGAGAGTTTTCTGCAGACTTACCAAAAAATTAAGAAAAAATCTTTTATTTTTGAGTTACCTTTAGCATCAAATACTAATTTCATAGTCTGTGACTTATAGCAAAGATGTTCCATTATTTCTTAGTTACTTTGATGATAACTTGACAATAAAATTTTATTGACCAAGCGGGGCATTGTGACTCATGCCTTTAATCCCAGTTCTTGGGAGGCTGAGACAGGAAGATCACACCTCAGGAACTTAGTGAGACTCTCATCAACCAAGAGAGACCCTATTTCAAAATAAAAATAAAAAATTGGGCTGAGGGTGTAGTTCAGAGGTAGAATGCCCCTGGGTTCAATCCCCAATACCCCCAAAAAATTTATTGACCAAATTTAAGCTATATTTTATATCTGTAAACTGACTTTCTCAGCCAGTTCCATGCTGAACTTTGTAATTTTATAAAAACTGTTCTTGAGTGAAATGCAAGCCTTCCATAATTACATGTCACACGGTAATTCTTATGCAATGAGCTTGTGGCTTTCCAAATTTAGGACAAAACATAGTTTTATCAGAGAGTTGAGATTTAGTCTTGTTCTCCTTTGATTTCATAAATAGTGGTTCTAACTTTGAAGTGGGCCACCTAACTTACAACTATTTTCTTCATTTCTTGTCGAGAGAGAGAAGTAACATACAAATTCCTGGCATGTTAACAAGAGAATTTCAGCAGCTTTCTCCCTGACATGAGCCATTTCACTCAGAGGCTGCAGTTTCCTCTCTTTAGAAGGTTTCCCAGATGAGACTATGACTAAAAAACAACCTTAGGGATGCACCTACCTATGTTCTTACAAGTGTAAAATCTGAGCAATGTCTCTGGAAGTGGAGCCCTGGGGGAACCAAGGACACAAATATGTAGTTGTTAGTTGTCCCAGGTGTAGAGGAGCCTAAACTTTGAAATAATTCAATGGAAACCAAAAATGGTAGTTTACTGGATTGAAAACAGTCTCCTCTACTTGAAGATCACTGTCACAGACTCAATGCTGAATGGACCCTATCATCTATATAGTTTATAGTAATTTACTCGGTAGGAGTATCTCAGATTAATAAAATGTACAATTCGGGTTTCCCCTAAGTAGTTGAAAAATTACAGATAAATTATCAAACATGACAACTTTTTTTTTTTACTAGCTATGCTCAATATTTTTTCTTCCATAATTAGAGTGAAAGTATTTCAGCAACACCTCCCTCCCCTTTAAAATTCCACTGCTATCTCAATGCCCATATAAATTATTCTGGATATTTAATTCTTCACTTCAGTTTAAAGTGATATACTATAATTTGGATAAGACAACTATTTTGGGTTGTGCATTTTCGTTGAAGTTTTGGTTAAATCCCTTCGCTCTTCTAATTAGTGTAAAACTATTAGGAAAGGCTTCTAAAGCCAAGGGTGTTTATTTTAGGAAGGTGGATAATAGGAAGTGACAATAAATTTTATGTCATTCTTCTGCCTCTAATATGTAAAAATTATTTTAAAGCTCGTAGCTACCAGGTGATTTAGCCAAGAAAACTGAAAACCTAATTCTCTAATATAGGTTCTCCCAACTTAAGCAAGACGTTGAAACTCCACTCCAAGCAGCAGGGTTGTGGGGAAATTTCTGCTGCTCCTCTTGTCTGTGATATACGGTACAAGGGTTGGCCCTGATTTGGTCCACCTGCCAGTGGAGTTTAAAGTTTCCAGGCTCAGAAGAACACAATGACTTGGATCAAACGGCCTAAATGGGAAGAAGGACATTTCTTTTGTATCAAGGAAGATGTTGAAGTCCTGCTAAGCTATCCCTCTCTCTTTTTCATGCGTCCAGGCCACAGAGAGACACCACTGACGGACTTCCTCTTTCACTGACCAGAGATTATTTCTGACCATCCAGGATAATCCGAAAGCTTGGAGACATATGGCTGGAAAATGAGACGACCCGGGAGTGTGGCCACATCATAATTTTATGTCGCGTCGTGCCAGATGGGCACTCAGTGAACGGCGCAGGGATGCAAACGGACAGTTTTAAAATGTGAAATTTTACCCCATCAGAGCTTTCCCTCCTGTCTTTTGGGCTCCCGTACCTGCTTTTCCTCCCTCTCTGCAATCTCAGTTAACTCAACTCTGCAGTGGGGTGGCCAAAGAGGAAGAGAAGGAGGCGACCAGGAGAACCTTAGTCAGTGTCGCAGCCGCCGCGCCCGGGCGGCTTCCAGGGCTGACCCCGCGGCGGGCATGGAGCCCCCGGTGCGCGCCGAGCGCGGAGCGTAGAGACCCGGGCTCCGGGAGGGGCTCGGCCGCGCCGCTGCTTTCCAGGCCCTGGCTGCCTCTCGTCCGCTGCGCTTCAGCTCCATTATCACCTTTCTGGAAAAGTCATGGAAGACGGCCCGCTGCCAGACCTCAGGGACATCGAGCTGAAGCTGGGGCGCAAAGTCCCCGAAAGCCTAGTGCGCTCGCTCCGTGGGGAGGAGCCGGCGCCCCGGGACGCGGACCCCCGCGGGGGCGGCGGCGGCTGCAGTAGTAGCAGTAGCTGCTGCAGCTTCCCTCCCTCCTTGTCGTCTTCCTCTTCGTCCTCCCCCACCTCTGGCTCCCCACGACGCAGCCACTCCAGCGCCCTGGAGAGGCTGGAAACCAAGCTTCACCTCCTCAGGCAGGAGATGGTGAGTGCCAGGCTCCAGCCGCAGGGGTGGGGGCCGGGGCTGAAGATGGGGTCGGAGGATGGGCGCGTGGGAACTGCGGGTTCGGAGCGCGGGGGGCGCGCGTCTGGAGGCAGCTTCAGCGACGCTTGTTTACCGCGGACTTTGCTCCGTCACGCTTTGCGAGGACAGCAGAGACTGCTGTGCTCTGTGTACTTTCGGATAGCGCCGACTCACTGCGCCCAGCTCTGTTTAGCTGCCGGCCGCAGCCTGCAGCAGGTTCGCAGTTACCGCGCCCGTCTGGGGCCTGCTGTGCACCGTGTACACTTTAGTTGGGTTCAAAAGGTGGCTCGGTCCAGTGCACTTACTGCAGAAATGCTTCCCGCGGCGCCGAGAGGTGGCGCGGCGGGGTTCTAGCCGCCTCGCTTCCAGCTCGCTCTTCCACCAGGACCGCTCCGCCTCCCTCCACCCCCAGGATGCAGCAGCTGCAGCTGTGCCAAGGCCACTGTGGAGCAGATTCTCCACAGCTGGTTCTGTACACAGTGGCCCACTCGTCCTGGATGTGCTTATGAATAGCTCGTCTCACTGTTTTGATCCAGGAGAGCAGGTGATCCCGAGCCCAGGGACTTGCTAATGAGCACCTCCAACCCTTCTCTCAGTCCTCAATCCACAATTGTTTCCTCTGCTGTTTGCAAACGGTGGCCTAAGAATAGGACAATGGGACCGGTACCAGGTCTGAGAATGAGTGTTATTGTGGATGTACTTAGACTAAAATGTTTATTTACTCGCCTTGAGCTCTTGGGCCAGTCACTTGGCCTCTATAGACTTCAGTTTATTTTTACAGCTAGGAGCTGATTGGAGGAAGTGATCTCTTCCTAAATCCTTTTGAAGAAAATGTCCACGAATCCACAGTATTTTCTACCAGCTTGGAGCAAAGGAAGGTTTCAACAGTAGGCCTCAGTCACCCACGGGATGATGAGGATTTCCTACAAAAATGACGGGACCTTTTGGGGATTTGCATTAAATAAAAGTTTCCCTAGCTCCTCTCTTTCTGTATTTGGAAAATCCCAGGAGGGAATGCATTCCAAGCATAAAATAATCTTGGCACATCTATGAGTGCAAAGAGTCAATCTTCAGAGGTCGTGTCCTGTGGTAGAACACTAGGATGTCACTCTAAAAACCTTGCACTAGATCTTTAAGGCAGTTCTAAGGATTTTAGTGTTTAACGTCTCAAGTATCCATTTTCTTCTCCCTGGGAATGTCTCACGTGTTGAAAATGAATATATATGTGAATATGTGTACATTCATTTATACGTGTATTTATATGTGAATATATATATGTGTATATATTCATATGCCAAGTGCACGGCAAAGGATTTTATTACTATATTCATGTTTCGCTGCTTCAATACATTCACATACACAACTTATACATATTAGTCATTATATAAGTATTCGTTAAAATTTGCTATATCCGTGCCGGGCGTGGTGGCGCACGCTTGTAATCCCAGTACTTTGGGAGACGGAGACCGGAGGATCCAGGTTCGCGGCCAGCCTCAGCTCTCTCTCTCTCTCTCTCTCTCTCTCTCTGTCTCTCCCTGTCTCTCTCTCTCTCT